>CM072819.1:31175920-31308804 GCA_036937905.1 Salvia rosmarinus | reverse complement strand
GTATGAGAGCAGTGAAATATTCATTAGAAAACAAATGTTTTATCAATATGTAATCAACATCGATTTTGCAAAACAATAAGGACTAACATGATGCGATCTAATCGAAGCTATGTAAAATACCTCCTTAAATGAGTGATATGCCAGTTGGGGATAAGGCACCGATAGGTGAGCTAGCTTGTAAGCCCTTTGCCGAGGTCCTCGTGAAGCGGTATGGGCCTTCCCATGTCGGATCCACATTGTTAAGACGTCACCATCTGGCTTCATTATTTCGAGGACGAGTCGCCACTTGGGCCGGAGGCTTTGACCCTTTGTTGTGTATCGCGACCGGCCCTTGTCTTGGCCGTTATGAAGGCGAGCTCGCTCTCCTCGAGAGGTGAGGTTTGCTACCTTAGTCTTCGCCGTTCCGGCCAGTCGAGTGAAGAGTCTGCGACTTGACTTGCATCTCGGCCGGTATGGACCTGGCCTGAGACAGGTAAAGGGTTTCTCGTGCGACGTCGAGGTGTGGTCTTAGGACAGAGGACTGAGGGAGATTTCGCCAATCACGCTTGCTCGGTCACCTTTTGATCCTTGTAGCATCGTGCGGTTCGTCCCTCGGTGCGACCATTGGCTTGCGGTGTGCGCCGGTGAGCTTCTTCGATTGAAGCTCTTCAGCATCCTTGAAAGTTTTGTCACAGCGGGTGCGTTGTCGAGACCGAGAATGCGGTATGCGAGCGGCGGACTATGTTCTTCCACAGAGTAGCGAATCCTCGCCTGTGAGGCTCGGGGCTCGGCCTCGACCCGTTTGTGAAGTATATGGCTACGACTAAGTATCGGCGACTGGTGCTCGGTCAAGCGGACCGCGATGTCGATCCACTGCAGCAAGGCCACGGGCTCTGCGGTTGCTCGGATCGTTGCAGGGTAGCTTTTGACGTGGGTGGGCGCGCCGGACATTTGGCGAGCTCGGCGAATCTTGAATGAGGTGGGCGATAATATCGACCTCGCGTCTTCTTTGAGAGAGCTCGCGATCGCGATGTGACTTCACAAGACCTCGGTGAATTTCATTGTGCACGTCGGCTTACGGCGAGGCATCTTAGGAGGGTTGAAGGTAAGACTTCGGTGAAGGCGCCTCGTGTATACGGGATTTCGCCATCATCTTTTGGCCGAGCCGATCTTGAGGTAGTCGCGCCGTCTTCGGGTAGGCCTTTGAGACATCATTGGCTCTATCTCGGTGATGATGCGATGTGGGACTCCGTGATGTACGGATGAACTCTCCCTGGTGGATTTGTTGACAGCGGACTAACTTCTAGGATATCAGCTCGTATTTTCTCGGGATCGATGAATCTTGAAGTACTGAATGAGGTCGACATCGTTTAGCCTTCTCAGGTAACTTCATTCGATCTCCTTGCCTCGTGCCTAACTGAGTTCCACGATCACAGGGAATCTCGAAGATCGGATTGTCACTTTGCAATTCCTTGCGGTGATCACGAGATCGTGCTACTCGCACCTCGTTGTTGTGGTCGGGAAGGTAAGCAGGGAAGTCATCGCACATTTTTGCGGCGAGGAGAGATGCACTCATTGCCCGTTTGCATGAGCTCAGTCCACGTACTCGCCGCGGTCATCGGGCGGATAGGGGCTGGATTCCTTCCGTTGAGGCGGGCGTGGGCGAACCTGTTGGGGACCTCGGTGGTTGGCACGGGAAGTCGTGAGCTGCCCTTTTATGGCCGATCAGGGATCGAGATGTCGTGCTCGAGACTCGATGCCCAGCAGCTATCGTCCGGGATGACTTCGGCTTGAAAGACTTGCTCAAGGTAGGTCGGATTAGTACAGGCGGAATGAGCTTGGAAGTAGGGTCGGGGTCGCTGGCGTTCACAGGCAGCTACCTTTTCGGTGGTATACCGTCTCGGTCCTTTGAGCTCGGTGATGAAGTAGATGGGGAGTTTCTCGCGCCTCTCGCGACCAATACCGCGATGGCCTCGTCGGCGGCTAAATAGAAGGTCGGCTCTCGGGGCGGTCGGGTCGGGCAGATACTCCTTCGGTGCGTGAAGACGGTGTTCCTCGCGGCGAAGTGGAACTCTCCTCAAGATCTTGAAGGGGAGGCTTCTCGGCTCGAGATAGAATCGGTGGGGCGGCTAGGCACCGGTGAGTATCTCGGATGGTCTTAACTTTTGCATTCGACCTTCGTCACTTGAGTGGGTTTGCCGGCCTCTTGGCCCGTCCGAGATTCGTCCCCCATAATGTACATTCGGGGTTGAGCTTGAGGTTGGCCGACGAGAGGCGAAGGATAGTTACGAGTCGTGGCGTCTGTTTTTGACTCTTGACCGATGTCGTCGCGTAGACCTCGACGATCGCTATGTGATCTTTGAATATGGCGTCCACCATTCTTTGATAGGTAGCCAGCGTTTCGAGCGAAGGCATCTTCCGATGTCGAAGCAGAAGTCGGTGATGAATCTTGTCTTTGGGCGTCCTCCGACTCATAGGACTTGGTGGTACCCTTTGTATAGATCTAGGAAGCTGAAGGTCTCATGGCCTCGTCCTCTTCTTGTCGATGTCGGGAGGGGTAGCAATCTTTCGGCGATGTTTGTTGAGGTCCGTGTAGTCGACACACCGCCGCCCCTCTAGCTTGAACACGGATTAGCCATCGTCGGTGTGTGACTTGAACAAGATCTTGGCCTACGGTTGAGTCCCGCTCTGCCATGACTGTTGCGCTCTGCGCAATTTTCTTCTGCCGTGGTTTTGTGGCGGGTCGATGTTGAGGCGATGAGTTATGAGCTCGGGTGACACTCGGTCATGTCGGGGGACCAGCGAACACGTCCTGTATTCCTGAAGTGCATGCCTGTTGCGCGAATATGTTGGGCCTGGGCCGACTTGACAACTTTGGAGGGATCGTCGTAGCATTGAAGGCTACGGTCGTGGTCGGGTCGGCAGCCTCAGGTGCGTAATTGCTATGCAAGGCGAGGCGACATCTTGGGTTGAGACTGTAGGCTTCTTTCTTCGGTTTGGTGCACGGATGTAGCTCTTCCAGGGGTGGGTATCTTGATGGTGGTGAACCGAGCGGCGAGCCTTAGTGGCGCTGACCGAGTCTCAGGATGATGTTATGCGAAGAAGGTGCTCGGACGAGGAAAAATTCGAATGGCCTTGGTGATCGACTTGGGAGCTCGTCCTCATGCAGGAAGGGAATGACACACCGGGTTGAACCGCCTCTGAGTGAAGCTCATGGCGGAAGGGGCGGGATGTACTAATTCCTCCACCTCAAGTTTATCGCAACGGCTACGGAAGATAATCTTGTGGAGCGCACGATGTCGATGTGACCGGTGGGCGTTCTTGTTGCCACCCGGCTTGTATTGTGATGGCGTCTTGGTGGGGCATGATTTTGAGCACGGGTCATCTTTGGAGAACACGATGTCCTCGCGTCGTCGCTTGTTCTTGGCTCCCGGGGCTCAGAAACTTCGTTCTTAACGTTGACCGTCGTCGTCCTACGGGGAGTCGGTGATGGCACTGCTCCATAGCGTTGGAACCTTCGTCCTCGTCATCTTGTGGGTCACGTCGAGGTCGGCCGCGGATTGTTGCCCAGTTGTTCTTCCTGCTGTTCCATTTCGGCCGAGTCGGCGGGGTATTTCTTGAGGGCTCGCGCTGAGCTCGTCGATCTGTGAGCTAGGTTTACGCAATCCTCGGTATCGTGACCATACCCGGTGATAGTCCGATATTCTCCGTTGACATCTTGCTTGGATCACTCCTTTCATAGGAGGGCTTTGGGAAGAGCTCGGGGCTCGAATATCTCGCCTCTCGATTTGAGCGGATGAGGTGCTTTGCCGGGAGGTGGGCCGGGGCGAGGGCACAGGATCGGGCCTTCTTCGATTCTCGGCGCGACGTCGGCGCCTCGACCTCAATCATCCGGTTTCTCTTTCGGTTCTGCTCGTCCCGGTCTCTCCTTGCTGTTCCGGCTGACGGTTGTCTCCGGTTCAACTGACTAGCGTCTTTGGTTCTCCACGGGTGATCTTTGATCGTGGGTCGGATCCGTTTCTTGAGCAGTTGATGATTAGAGATGTTCGTTCATTTTGCGCTCTTGATGAACCTCGAAGCGAAGTTCGACATCGTCTCGTCCTGCCTTGGCGGTTGTGCGCAGTCGGACGAGCTGCTTGGGTGGTATTTTCGATCGCCATAAGCGATCCATGAGATCACAGGCGGTGTATACTATTTTGTCGGGCGAGGTGAACCGGCGTCGGCGTTGGAGATCGGCCCTCGGGAAGATCTTGCATGTAAATCTTCCATTCCTTGATTCGCCTGTATGGTGGTGTGGCGAAAAGAAGTCGGAGGGTCCCAGGCCATCGTGGCGGCGATCTTTGGGTGCCCTATCGGCTGAGGGGGGGCGTGTCGAATCTCTGGAGAAAGGAGATGATTCTTCGCTCGGTCGAACCAGGAGATCATTGCCATCTCTTCGGAGGGTGGGAGGATCGTGGCGTCTATTGTCTCAGGGGAGTTACGCTCGCCTTTCTTCTCTCTATTTTGCTCGGCTCTGCAGTCGGCATGACAAGGTGGAGGCGGCTCCAATGGCGAGGCAGGTGTGGCGGCTGCCGCGGTGGCGGCTCCGGAATGGGGTGGCGGCTCGGCGCGGTGAGTGGCGTCGGGTGCGTGCGTTCCGGCTATACGCCGTGTATTGTTGTTTCGGAGAGCGACCTCGGGCGCCGTGGTAGCGAGTTCGGGGCTCTTGAGGCATTCCTTTTGCCTCGGTTGAAACTTTGGAATTGACAGTTGGCGTTGAGGATTCGGTCGCGGCTCGGCGAGGGCCGTGGAACCGAAGCTTTGTTACGTCCTCGTTGAGTCGGCATCCCCACGCTTGGAGGCGGTCACGAGGTGTATGGGAGCGTTTTCCATGTAGCCCTCGGTGTGTGATCGTTGTGGCGTCTGCGATCTCCTTCCGTGGTGGTGACCACGTGTGTCCTTCGGCAGTTGTTGCTCGATCGGCGGTTATGCGTGTTCTTGCCATTAAGTTTGTAGAAAGCAAGCTTTTTGTTCGTAGTTTCCCGAGCAGCGGCGATGATAAATCTAGTATATGTTAGTATGCAAGATTTATGTAAGCGACAAAGAACACGGCTTTTCGTGGTTCGATCGTTAACGAGATCTCGTCCAGCGGAGGTGATTCATCAATACTTCATTATGTTTTGATTACGGTGAGTATGTGAAAACTCTTAGTATTAGAAGTTGCAACCCTCTACCGATCTAACTCCTATTTATACATATATGAGCACAGCTGGCGTGACCAATCCTCATGGGGGACTCTTCCTGTCGTTGCTAGTGTAGCGAGGCTCTCTACGTTCTCTGCCATGGGACGGAATGCTTCAGCTTCCAGTGCGGGCCTGCGATAAGAGGTGGCGCTGATTTGATTTGGGGGCTGTGGGGTTTGAGGGTGGGGCCTTGGGCTTAAACTGTGGGCATACCCTGAATGCCCGGCTCGTTTGGGACTGTGGTGGACATGCGTGGTTGGGCCGTACCATCATATTCCTCTCGGATGGAATCGAAATGGCAAACCACTTTTGTTGCTGGGATTACATAAAGGAATAACCTCCTTTAAAACATCTTCGTTTGTTATACGGGAAGGCGAGGAAAATCGAGAACAACGAAGAAACTACCCATTATTTTATAAAAATTGTATGAGAGTCAAAGTGAATAATTAACTTTGTTATAGGCATGTTTATACAAAGTAGATCTTTTAAGTGCTATAAGCGATTGGACATTCCATTTCCACGTCTAGGCGACTAACTTAGATTTGATGCGGTGTCATGTCCACCAAGTTACAATCATAAATAAATAAGAACACTACCACAAAAATATATAAGAACTACAGAGCAGTCAATACAAATTAAAAGCAGAAGAAGATATAATTAATCTGATCAGGAAACATTCCAACTAAACCAAACAGTTTAAATTCCATTTTCTTAGCTCAACTTCATAAACTCAAAATTGAACACCATATTTTTCAACAGTAACCAGGACAGTTCATCTCCATTTCATCAGGAATTTCTGGGGCATCATCATTATTCCTAAAAAGTGACAGAGCACCTATTTCAACTTCTTACAAATATATGATACCAGCAAAGTGGAAACCCAAAACCTGAAGGTCAAAGAAATATTTTACAACCTGAAGGTCAAACAAATACTTTACAATAGACTTAATAGAAAAGACTTAAGAGTTGCAACTAGAGCTGGTATGATCCAGGAAAGCGAAAAATTAAGATTTCCTAGTACAAATTCCAAATCTTCAATTATTCCCTTCCAGAAATTCAATCTCTATGAATTCTCTCCCTACAACTTCATACTTCCACGGAATTGACACTTTACTAGAGCATTATACTACATTAATTTCGTAAGAATCACAAACTTTTATTTGGACTTTATCATCTTTGATTATATGCACACACTACCAGTGGCATGGCATTGCCAGGTGGATTTATAGAGGATGATGCCAATGCAAAATCACAAAGCATTCTAAGATCAATACAAAAATGTCCACAAAGGGCATGTAAACGACCAATTGAGTTAAACAAATCAACTTTATAGAATAGCCAGCATAAGATGAATATGAAGTCATATCAGAGTTAAACCTGCTTCACTTTGTTATTATCCAAACAGAGTGACTTTAGATGAACAAGATTGCACACTGAAGATGGAAGCTCTTCAATAGAATTATCTGTGGCCAATATAAGAACAGTGTCAAAACAGAAAAAGCCAAAAATAAGGGAAAATTAGATCACCCAAAAGAACAAGTACAGAAAATAAATTTGGCCACTTCCAATATGACAAACAACAATGTTATGGTTGATTGTAAGTCAAAGCTTGTTTACCTTTTGGAATGGGATGAGAGTGTGATAATATATGATTTGATTGATCATAGTAATACTTTATACAAATCATTATGATACTTTGAATAGTAATTGAACCGTTAGAACATATTTTTATCTTATACATATGTTAGTTTTTACTGGGATTTCATCAACCCAAAGATCCTATAAAGGTTTCTCACCATTTCAAAGTTGAGAAAGAGTGGTATCGTCATATATCAATTTGATATACCTGGAACCTCTCCAAAAAAAAAAAACTTGATATATAGGGAAGAAATGCTTGAGTCATCTATTCCAACCCATGGGGCAAGACGAATTATGCCATCTATAATATAATTTAAGGGTTTAAATTTTGTCACGGGCCATTAAACTTAGTCGGTATATAAGAACTCAATAACTACACCCTTACATATACTTGCAGCAACAGCAAGGGTATATAACAACTCAATAAATCACTATGAAAGCTAGTATATAGATATCTTCAGTGAGTAAAATAATACCAACATAATACAAATATATGAACAAGGGAGAAAAGAAAGAGTACAACTGGGTATTTATGCAATTAAGGGTGAAAGATAGAAAGAAAAATAATCTTACAAGACTGAGAAGAAGAAACTAGATAGATATGAAGTACCATTAGCTTGAATTTCCTCCAGAGAGAAGCAACTACCAATGGATTCAGGAAGAAACTTTATCTTATTGTTTGACACATTTAACAGCATCAACTGCAAAGTCAAAGGTTTGCACAAATTGTTTAAATTAACTTAACAAATACACTACCTATGATGGACACATGGAATAACTTATGTGCATTCTTAAGCCTACATAAACATTAAGATACTCACATTACGCAAGCTCCCAATAGTTTCAGGCAAGTTAAGTAACAAATTTCCAGATATTGATAGCTTCTCCAGTTTCACCAATTGTCCAACTGAACATTGAATCTTATTGTCATCAAGAGAAAAGTCCAGCAAAATCTAATGTACAAAATCCTTTTCAATTGGACAACGAGGGAAGAGTTTTAACCCAGTTAACTTTATTCAACTCTGGTTCTCTCATCTTGAGAAGAAGAGACTTACATTCATCAGGCAATGTGGTGATCCGATTTCCATCGAGTGCCATAACTTTTAGAGACTGAAGCTTTCCCAAGTTCATTGGTAGATGCTCAATAACATTATCAGTTAAAATCTGTAACAAAAGATTTCTCAATCAGATCCATGGAACTAAAACTAAGACATCCAAATAATCATCACACTAAATTATCAGAGTAACCACCCTCTCTATGTAAACAGTCAACCATGTGCACCATATCAAGCTCTTTGAAATAACAGCAAGCACATTCTAAAATAAACGACAATGAACTCCGAACAATAAATTCTCACCAGCCGCTGCAAGTTTATCAATTTGTTTATCTCCATTGGTACATCAACTGCCACAGCACACGAAATGATATTAGTGAATAAAAACGACTTAAATGAGTCAAGTACTTCCTCTTCCATATAGAATGGCTGTGCTGGCAATTCTTAATGGCATAACATATGTGTAATGGACCTAGTAAGTGTAAAGTGTACATACAAGTTCTCGCTAAAGTTCAGATGATTTAATGACCCATTTGTGCCAAATGAGACGTATCAAACCAAGCTCAAGTAATAGAAAAACACAAATATAAATAACCACGATCAAATGCTCCAGATTTTGAGAACAATGATTACCTAATTTGTTGTGCGTCAAATCAAGCGTGCGGACTGATCTTTCCAAATCGAGAACTTCATCTGGAAATGTCTATTAGAAAACAATCCGAAAAGGCAATCTGATCAGCAAAAACAGAAATATCCGTACATTTGTCTCATATCAATAAAGGCTTCAAGCAGCACAATCAAAACCCCCTAAATTCAAGTGAACATTGTTCACGAATCCCTGCTAGTATATCCGAAAAACACAACGACGCCACACCAAATTATTATCGCAAACGCAATACACACAAACGCTAATTACTGCTCAAAATCCAGCTAAATCAAACCAACCATTTTTCTAACAAACAGAAACAGCAACTCCAGCCACACACTTCAGTCTAAACAATCAAGCATCGTATCTAAAGCTGGTTAATTAAATTCCACAACAAAATTCATTTTCACAACAATAACTCTACTTCCTAACGAAATTATTCAACATAATCGATTAGTAGCGAGAGGAGAGAAGACTATGCCTTCAACTTGGAGTCGCGCAGAGCTACAATTCCGGTGGAGCGCCAGCGAGCGGTGCGGCTGGCTTTAGAATCGGCGCTCTTGCTAGTGCAGCACCCCATTCAAAACTGAGTTGAATTTCCCCTCTTTCACCGATCAAAACACCAACAGATTGCCAGAGAATTGGTATTTTTTTATCGGAGATGAATGTGTGATGATCGGAGGGGAAAATGAGGTAGACTTTGAACAAGAAATTCCAAGCTTCTTTTGTCGTAATGCTCCCAGTTTGTATTGCTCTCTTTCTCGTCTTTCATTTTATTAAAACTAAAATAAATAAAAAACACTCTAAATAAAATTCTTTTCTTTTTGTCCTTTTTTATGGAAAATCTTAATTTGTCCGTACTTTCGATCATCTATCTTGAATGTTTAATTCATCATATAGTGAATATATTTTTAGTATACTTCTATATAATTAATTGCAACATATTGTGGTTTTCTAATTAATTACAACCTGCAAATTTCTAGCAATCTGATCAATGGTTGATTCTAACTTTGATCTTTTGAATTTGTTTTGGATGTCTGTCTTGAATCTTGAGTAAGAGTAATCTATAGAGAACACCTAAATTTTACCCCTCTTGATAAGCACCGTGATTTTGAAAATCACACTTATGAGGATGAATGATCTCGCATACCTTGTATTTATAGTACTTCCTCTATGATCCTATTAAGATATGATTCGACATATCTAATAAATCGATAATTATCTTCTTCCTTAAGATAATTCATTTCTAAAATAATTATCTCTTGGTATTAATAATATCAAATAATATTTATCTAGACTAGCGATGTACTAAATAAATAATATACTAATTTATCTGAGAATCTCGATGGAATTCTCTAGGGGTGATCGAAACTTCTTAAGCAATAGGTCTTGATGGGTTAGGGATCAAATCTGAGAAATAAAGATGAATCTAAAATAAATAAATTATCTCATGTTCAGCTCAGAACATGAATTAATTTATAAACATTTATTCATTACATTAGAGAACAAATGTTGACTTATTTAGACTTACGAATCCTCCTATTTAAGATATCGCACGTCCATTATTTATTTATAGCTTTCTGACTGCTTAAAATAATTAATCTCTTTAATTTCTTAACTAGTATCACTCAACCTTATTATTGTATTTAAGCTAACTCAACCTGTAAGGTTTAGTAAAATAAATATTTTGAGCTCCTTAAAGGCACATCATCATCATAAATGGATACGGTAACTCGATACAAGTAATCAGCATGACATACAAGCATTGTCACCACCCAAGATGCGAAGAATATTGGGTATCTCATGTAACCCTCACTCATAACAAGTCAAAGTGATGGTCAGTAACTTATACTCAGTTGAAATTTTATTGATGTTTAGATCAACATAAAGTCACCGAGATCTAGGTTCTTCACGACGGTCAGATAGAAGAATTCATCTCATTATGATCCATCAATACGTCAAGACGTAATAGCATAGACAAACAACTAAGTCAAGTTACTTCTTATCTATACTGTAACTTATACTAACAGCTCGTCCTCACGTTGTCTCAGTTGTGATCATTTTATATATCAACCGACAACCAATCATACAGATTTATGTGATCTTCTACGCACTGTATAATCCAACTTTTGTATGAGATAAATAGACAATATATGCAATCAAATAAACAATTCGGTATGAGATTGGAATAGTAATAACAAAAACATTGTATCTGAAGTTCAATCAATTTGTTTCGATATACAAATTCAATATTTTTCTAGTATGATTATAAAGTTCTTTTCTAATATGATTAGTACAATTATGATTTTCAAAGTGTTTGGTTGTATGTAATGCGAGGGAGGCCATCGAAAAACTACTGAACATCGTGAACATTTTTGGCATTGGGATAACTATTCGCCCATTTCATCAAGATAAGGAAGATGTATTCTATCATAAGTTATTCCGGCCAAGAAAAAAGTGCGAGACCGACAAATCCATGAGAGATTATTTGTAAAGGGCATGGATCTGCGGTTCACCAATCATTGATGGTTCTAGAACCGTTAAGCCTGCGTGAAGCAACTTAAAATATATTTGAGATCCTTTAAGATATTTTCGATGAGTATTAGAAAGCTCTTACAAACTCACAAAATTATTTAAGAGAAAGTAATAAGATCTCAACTAATTTTATATAAGTTATCTGTTTAAAAAATAAGCTAAACGCTATATTTTTATTTTGGGATACTAAATACTCTTGAAACCTAACGCATTTTTATATTTGATGACGTCACTTAAACAGAAAAATTATTAGAAATGTTTTCTTTACTAAAATTAAAATCTAATCCATTCACAATCTATCAGGACTCTTTCTTTTAATATAATATTTATTTTTGTCTTATCCATACACATAATCAACAATTAAATTCAATTTTATTATTTTTATATTCCATCTATGACATTAATCTAATCTAAAATATTTTTCTATTTGTTTTACTTTGAGCTGCTTATTATTTAAATAAGTTTTATTATATTTAAAATGTTTAAGAAAAACATAAAAATTATTTTAAATTTAAATTTCATAATTATAATTAAAAAAAGATTACCATGCACTTGAAAATAAGATAAATATGTGAAAATGAGAGTATTTGAATTTATGCCAAACTTTAATTGATCGGCTCAAAAGTACATCAAAGTAGGAGTGGTGAGCTGACCCAAGTCATACACTCAAGGAAGATTTAGCAGGACTACGTGTTTTGTGTTACGCACAAACCTAAACATTCTAGTCAGGAGGTTTTGAAGCATTCAAATGTAAAAATAAAAATTGAAAGCGCACTTAGAACAAGAAATGGAAATAGCAAATTCACGGATATGGAGACGGGTCTAGAATTCAGGGTTCTATACTAGCAAACGGCAAATAATGCAATCAACTCACTCAGGTAACCTCGACGCCTAGGCACGTAGATACTAGATCAGCGTTCATGACTTAACACCTAGTTAATTGAATTATTAGAACCAATTAATAGTCAGATTACATGTTTTCCATTAAGTCCAATCCCAATTAATAAAATCACTTGATAACAAACTAGCCTTTTGACCTGGCCAGCTTGTCATCAAGCTCATGATCAATCAAAAATTAGTTCATGTATTCATTTATTATCATTCACAAGCACACGATCACAACAAACTATTCTCTTAAGATGTCTATTATAATCACGAAACAATAAATCAATGTAGAAAAACATATAAACATCAATCACAAGCTAATAACTATTCAAAACCCAAACCCTAGAACAATTTGATTCATTCATGGAAACACAATAATTCAATCTCATGGGAGAAATCATCTCCAATACAAATACATAGACATAAAGGTAAAGAAAATTGCCTATAGCCAATCACAGGTGAATCATCTTCCAAAATTCGAAATAGCCAAGCCAAGTACAAAAGAAATTAATATGCAAGAAAACAATGGAGCGCTGGATAAGAATAGGGGTTGCAGCCCTTTTCTTATACAAAAACCCTCATTCATGCCCGTCTAGCTCTCGTTGGGAACCGCCATTCGTGGAGAGAGACTACGACCACGGTAGAATCGTGCACGTCCGTCTATGGGTGATGGAGGTCCGCACCGACCGAGCTCGTGCTGATTGGGCATGCATGGATGAGCGAAGGCCGCTTCGAGTGGTTGCACGCTTCGGCTGGCTGTCCGCTTTGGTTGACCGTCTGCTCCGGTTGGGCAAGCGCTTCGGCTGACACGCAAACACTCTATGCGGGCGCTTGCACGTTACGGAGCGTAGTTCTAGCTTTTCGTCACGGAATCCTGCAAACCATGCACAACACCTTAAGCTCGTTTCTTAACCAATATAAAACCTAAACAAACGAAATGAATGAGCATACAATACCCGAAACACGACGAGCAAACAACACCAAAGGAGGCCAAACAATAACAATATTAGACTTTATTTATAAAGAAAAGGAAAAAAGATGTCAAAGATATAGTACTTCAATTCTATCAGAATAAAATTTTAGTGGACCACTTAAATTTTGTTTAGTGGCAACAAGTACATTATGATTTTTCACTATCTTAATTTGGTGTAGAGATCCGAATTATGAACTAGGGGGAATATGACTTATTATTTTTTAACTAATTAACTTTTTGTCTTCTAGAGAGAAGTGTCACGAATGAATGTAGTTTTAGTTCATGTTACAATAGATCATTAAGCATAAACTTTGAAATGATAAATCTAGTATATGTTAGTATGCAAGATTTATGTAAAGCGACAAAGAACACCAAGGCTTTTATGTGGTTCGATCGTTAACGAGATCTCGTCCACGGAGGAGTGATTCCTCAATACTTTCACTATGTTTTGATTACGGTGAGTATAGTGAAAGCTCTTAGTATTCAAGTTGATAACCCTCTACCTTGATCTAACTCCTATTTATACATATATGAGGGCCCCTAAAGGCGGGGCCGATCCTCCCATGTAGGGACTCTTAGTCTTCGTGTGTAGGACTGTTCCTCTTGTCCATAGGGCCTGTTAGCCTTCCGCTGTGGGGCGCTTTGGCATACATGCAAGGTGGCGCTGATTAGGGTTTGGGGGCGATTAGGGTTTGAAGGCTGGGCACTTGGGCTTAACCATGTGGGCATTACTAATGTCGAGCCCAGCTCGTTTGGACTGTCGGTGGACTGCGTGGTTGGGCCATATCCCATCATAGCCCCCCACGAATAGTCGAGGAGCAGTCATGCCGGGGTGAAGTGAAGAATGCGCGTTGCCGGTAGGATGTTGCTCGGTGATCTTGTTCTCGAAGGTTCCTCGATCTCTTTGGTGTCGAGTTTGATCGGTTCGCTTGGATTCGAACCGAGGTGAGCGGTTTGGCGTTACGGGCATGCGCCGCTTGTTGGGGACCGAGTGGAGTCGTCGGTCGTTTGACAAAGATGTCTTTGCGAAAGGAAGTCAGTCCGACTGGATAGGGACCCTGTGCGAGTTACACCGAGGTCCGATCTGGGCGCGCACCGCTCTTCCGGAGGATGCCGAGGTCGACACAGAGGCGGACACGGATGGAGATATCATCTTTGGATGATACCGAGGTCCGTCACGAGTGCCACCGAGGTCCGATCCGAGCGGGCACCGCTCTTCCGGAGGATGCCGAGGTCCGACTCGAGGCGATCCGGGCGGAGATATCATCTTTGGATGATACCGAGGTCCGCCTGAGTGACACCGCCTCACGGGGATGCCGAGGTGTGGCCTTAGCGGGCCGACTTCGAGGACGCCGAGGTCCGAGCCGGGCGCCACCTTCTTGGATGTGGAAGCGGGCGAGGTCAGGGTCCGAGCCGTGTGGTCAGCGTAATCATCACACGATCGGTGGCGGTGCTGCTTACCGTGAAATCGTCATCTGCGCGCCGGCGGCGGTTGGGCGCTCGAACCGCGTCTTGCATGAACTCCACGTCCAATCGCGGGTAGCACGTGTAGAAGTTGAAACGACCGTTTTAGGCGTCACTTGCCCCATAAATAGGCCCAAATAAGGCAAATGTTCACTTTCTTCTTCCACACTTTGCATCAGAGATTATACTTTTCGAAAATCTTCCCACCTTTTCTGAACTTGTTGAAGGAGCGAAACATCTCATCGAAAAGTGAGTATGTATTCTTCATCTTCTCCTTCTCGCTTACGAAAATTCGGTTACGCCTCGGTTTCTGGCCGTGTGCCTTACGATGTAAAGGACTATGTGTGCTATAACCGCCTAGGTAGGTCCATAGGACTTAGTGCTAGGGTCTCGCCGGTATCATCGGTATGGGACGGACTTAGGGTTGGCGTGGCGAGGTCGAGGTTATTGGAGGAGCTTTTTGAGATGACGAAGGAATACCGATGATGGAAGAGGCGTGGTGGTGCTGCGCGACCGGATGATAGGGCGATGGCCCCTCCGGAGGGATTTATTACTGTGTATGTAGATAGATTGATAGTGGCCTTAGGTTTCCTTTGGCCCCAATTTTCCTTAGCTTTCAAGAATATTTTCAGATCCCGTATGTCAACCGACCTCGAATTCCATTAGGTGGGTGGTGGGGCTAGGGTCATCTGCTATGGCGTTGGGGAGGTTGTCCTTGAGGTCTTGATGCGCTTTTTAGCGTCGAGGCCATAGGAGGGTGTACTATCTGTCTCCTCGGCGGAAGCTTAAGATAGCGGCCCCTCGAAGGTGTCCCATTGGCGAGAATAGTACTTCTTCCCGCGGGTGAGGGGCATCCGGGTATGAGTGGGGCCTCGATGCGATGAAGGACGTGAAAATCAAGCCCACAGGCCCCATGGAGAATATCTTGAGCGACCTCGGTGAGATAATCTCCATTGATTTCGCGAGATGACTGAACAACGCCGGTGGCGTTTATAGGTCCGAGGCTCACAGGCTGGGTCGGATCGGTGAGGCACCCCTATCCTTATTTTTGTGTACTTCCTTATTCTTGTGCTCATCAACTCCTTATCTCGTTTTGCGGTGAAGCTCGATTCCCGGAAGAAGGCGGTGGATGCGGCGGCGACCCCTCGCAAAGTCATCGAGCTCGCGGCGAAAGAAGCGGGCGGGCGAGGCGGTCAAGCGCCCGTGGTGGTGGTGGACAAGGCGCCGAGGTGGAGGCGGGCAAGGCGCCGAGGTGATGGGCGACTTTAACTTGTTGGTGGCGGCACCCCGACCAAGGCGGACACTCGTGCCGGATACCGTGCAGGCGTTGACTTCACCTCCCATATCCTTCCCAGGTATAGGTCTCTTCTATATTTCTTGATGCTTCCTTCGCGATACATTCCTGACCATGTTGAATTTCAGGATGTCAATTCGGTGATGGGGGAGCTGCACCGCATTGCGGGGTACATTGCCGAGGGCGCCTCTCGGTATGAGACGTCGGAGAGGGAACGGGCTGCTGCCGAGACCGCAAGGATCGCTGCTGCGAGGCCAGACGTCGAAGCCGAGAGGCCACCACCGAGGCTGCAAAGAGGCCGCCGAGACCGCCGAGGCGCCTCGAGAAGGCGCATGGGCCTTGGAGATGGCTCGGGCCGAGCTCGAGTCGTCGCAGAGGAGGCGGGCGGAGGTGAAGAGGAAGATGGCCGAGGAGAGGTGCGCTTTGCCGGAGGTCGAGGCCGATGTTAGGGCCTTCACCAAGCAAACTCAT
The DNA here is from genome assembly GCA_036937905.1 of Salvia rosmarinus. Lineage (NCBI taxonomy): Eukaryota > Viridiplantae > Streptophyta > Magnoliopsida > Lamiales > Lamiaceae > Salvia > Salvia rosmarinus. Next base: position 31,292,642 of record CM072819.1, on the reverse strand, counting down.
CGAATCGGAGACCTTCTCCTCCTTTATCTCCGACACAGTGCCGTCTTGAGGCGAAGGTGGTGTCGGACCACTGAGAGGGTTGGCGGCCCGGATGCCTGATTTCGACAAAGTGAAACATGGCTGGGTCGAGGTCGCCACCCAGACGATGAACAAGAACTATGCCCGAGTGATTGCCGGGCCGATCTTTCCCTTCGGAGGCTCGGCGTCCAGGCTCCTCCCTTCGGCGGCGGAGGCCGTTGCCCAGTGCAAGGAGGATGAAGATCCTGAGCTCCAGGAGCTTCTTGCCGAGGTGCGCGCCGAAGCGGAGGAGGAGGAGGAGGCGGGGGAGGAGGAGCCGAGCTCGGAGCTTCCTTCCGAGGGGTCTTGCGCCGGAACAGCAGCAGTCAAGTGCAAGTGGAGGCCGGCGAGCCCGGCATGGGGCCTGAGGTCAGTGGACCTAATGTAATAGGCTAATTTGCCGGGGTCGATAAGACCATCAGCCTTGTAAACATTCCAACTTTTTTGAGTAATAAAATTTATCACTTTCTGAAATGTGTGTTGTCTCTTTATTTATAGCATTCCGCATCTCAATACCTTGGACTTGATCATGAATTGCGACCAGTGAAAGAGGTCCGAGGTGCCTTGGTGAGAAGGACGAAGAGGTGTTATTTTGGAGGTCGATCGTCCGAGTGACTCAAGTTTTGACAGTATGGATGTCATTCGGCATCATCCGCCGACCTGAAGAAGAAGATGCAAGAGGTCGATCGAGAAGTGGCCCGCCTCCTGGCTGAGAACGAGGCGCTAAAGCTAAGAATCATACAACTCGAAGTCCAGGGGGCGGACTTATCTGCCGACGTGATCCAAGGACGGCTGATACAATGCGATGAGCGGCTCGGGCTGACGACGGAGGAGCTAGCTCGGATCTCGGAAGAGCATGCAGAGTATGAGAAGGTAATCCACCGATCTGGTGGAACTACCATATCAGAAGCCGACGATCGAGTTCGAGCTTCTTGGCGAGGCGCATGGTCTTTGAGGATGAGGAGGGCCTAATAGCAAAGTTTAAAGATCGCCTCGACTCCATCATGAAGTACATGCGGATGTCGAGGTCCTTGAAGCACGCATGCCCGGCCCGCAGCGAGCCTACAGCTGGCTCCATCGGTCGATAATAGAAGAACCCAAGAAGAGGGCGGCTACGCCGATCACGCCAAGTGCTCAATCGATGGGTCGGTGAGAGGGGTGCATTTAGAGGCGGTCTCGGCGGTCGGAGGCGCCCAGACATCAGTCGGCATGGAGGGCGGCGGTCGGGGATGAGGGTGTGATCTGGCCCGCGTCGGGCTCGAGGGCAGTGTGACCTCGGGTATAGGAACGCCTCGGGTGGAACCCGTCAGTCTTGGCTCGAGTGCACTGGGCAGTCGCGGTGGTCCCGAGTCACCATTTCGGGTGGGGTGCCTCAGAGCCAGCCGAGGCTTCTGAGTAAGCAGCGGTGAGTCCGGCCAGTCCACCGAGTTCGTTCAGGCGTGCACCGTCGACACGGAGATTTTGTTCAGCTCGTGCGAGCTTGGCCAAGAGACTGGCGAGGTGGAGCTCGGAAGCCCGAATGAGTTTGTATATAGCTTAGGACTTTGTATGTAGTCGTAAATGTATTTAGACTCGTTCCGAAGTGTATATTTTCCCCCTTGAGAGGTACAAACATAGCTTAGGACTTCGTTTTGGTCGTAAATGTATTTAGGCGTATCTGATGTATATCTTCCCAAATAAAGGGGATAATTTGGCGAGATCCGTGCGGATGTCTTTTGCATGTAGATACTTCAACTTAATGAGTGATCCGTATGCTTGCATGTAGACGTTCAATTTAATGAGTTGTCTGTTTGCCTTGCACTTAGACGTTCAATTTAATGAGTAATCTGTAAGTGCGGTGCGCTTGGTGAGTACCCTACTTAGTGGGTTTTCATCTTCGTGGCGTCCCTTGTGAAGGATAATTGTGGTGTATCCAAATGGATGTTCACATAGATATGAGACGAAGTGAAATATTCATTAGAAAAACAAATGTTTTATTGAATATGTAATCAACATCGTATTTTGGCAAAACAATAAAGGGACTAACATGATGCGATCTGAAATCGAAGCTATGTAAAATACCTCCTTAAATGAGTGATATGCCAGTTCGGGGATAAGTGCACCGGATAGGTGAGCTAGCTTGTAAGCCCTTGCCGAGGTCCTCGTGAGCGGTATGGGCCTTCCCATGTCGGATCCGACTTGTTAAGGCGCCGGCTCTCTTGGCTTCATTATTTCAGTAGGGCGAGTCGCCTACTTGGAGTCGGAGGCTTTGACCCTTTTGTTGTAGTATCGTGCGACTGGCCCTTGTACTTTGCTTCGTTTATGAAGCGAGCTCGCGTTCTCCTCGAGAGCATCATGGTTGGCACGCAGTCTTCTCAGAGGGAAAAACTATGTTTAGCCCTCTCCCGAGGATCTATCTTGGATGTTTAATTCACCATACATTGATTATATACCTAGCATGCACCTATATAATTAATTGCAACACGTTGGGGTTTTCTCGTGTTTACCTTTGAATCTGTCGAGGCGGAATGGATCGAGACTCGTGCTTTGACCTTCTGGACTGTATCCCGGTTGCCCAATCTCCAACGTCGAGTGAGGACGATCTATGGAGAATGCTTCGGAAAATCACCCTCAAGCTCTCAAGAATTTTCGAAAATCTCTCAAAGGATGAACCCTCAAATTCTCGAAAATAATGATGATGATTATTAATCATTGACCTAGATTTAATCTCTTACCTCATATTTATAATGCATTACCATAATCCTATATGGAAATTACCATAATCCCATATGGAAATTACCATAATCCCATATGGAAATTACCATAAACCTTTATGGAAAGGATTATTACCATAATCTTATATGGAAATGATCTATGCATATCCCATAAATATAATAATATCCTTATAGGATAAAGAGAATCAAATCCTTGCCTTGTAGAGCATAGGGGCGCCGATTTTGCCTAGCTTACGGGCCTGGATGGGCCAGCCCAGGGATCAAATGCAAGGAATAAAGATGGGCCTCAAATAAATTAATTATCTTATGTTCAGCCCAGAACATAAATTAATTTATAAACATTTATTCATGCCACTAGAAAATAAATCTTGACTTACCCTTTATTACCGAAGTTGAGTCGGGCTTGCACTTAGACATTCTGAATCCCGTATTTAAGATATCGAGCGTCCATTAATTATTTATAGCATTCATTGCTTAAAATAATTAATATCTTTAATTCCTTAAGTAGTACCACTCAACCTTATTATTGTACTTGAGCTAACTCAACTGCGGGGTTTAGTACAATAAACCTTTGAGCTCCTTAAGGGGCGTCATCATCCTAGCGGATACGGTGACTCGTCTGATAACTAGTATGACATACAAGCACCGCCACCACCCAAGACGGAGAATATTGGGTTAGAACATATAACCCTCACCCATAACAAGTCAAAGTGATGGTCGACAACTCATACTCATCTAATACCTTATCGAGGTTTAGATCATCGTAAGTCACCGAGATCTTGGTTCTTCACGACGGTCGGATAGAAGAATTCATCTCATTTGTGATCCTTCAATACGTCGAGGCGCACAAAGATAGACAAGCAACCAAGTCAAGTCACTTCTTATCTATACGCGACTATACCGACAACTCGTCCTCAAGTTGTCTCGGTGTGAAACTTTTATATCTCATTAAGCTTGACCAATCATACGGACTTACGTGATCTTCTACACATTGTATGATCTAACTTATATATGAGATAAGGGACACGGATATATGCAATCAAGTATTCATTTCGGATAGGAGATTGTAATAGTGGTAACGAGAAACATTGTATACAAGCTCAACCAAAACGCTTTCGTTATACAAATCCAACAATCTCCCACTTATACTAAAGCAAACTTTTAGTATACAATGTGTCTTTCTACTAGCTATTACAAACAAAACCATCACCATCACTTTGCTTCTCCCACTTATACAAAAGTTTCCTTTCTAAGTGGGTGCCATCTAGCGCATTCAAGTCCTCTAACGTCCCGACGTAGACTTATTGCGGCAGGCTTTAGCGGTGCCATCTAGCGCAATTCAAGTCCTCTAACGTCCCCAACGTAGACTTATTGCGGCGAGCTTTGAATGGATCCGCTAGGTTATCCGTCGTATCAATCTTTGCAATCAAGACGTCCCTCGTCTAACGATTTCTCGTATGACATGGTACTTTCTCTCTATGTGTTTGCTTGCCTTGTGGATCCGTGGTTCCTTCGAGTTTTCCATTGCACCCGAGTTATCACGATGAAACCATGATACTCATGGGCAAACCAGTACCACATCTAGATCCATGAGGTAGTTCTTGAACCATCTGACCTCCTTAGCGACCTCAAAGTGGCTACATATTCGGCTTCCATGGTAGAGTCCGCAATGCATCGCCGCTTTGCACTCCGCCAGATATCTGGTTCCACCTCCCAAGGTAAACACATAGCACGAGGTAGACTTTTTTCATCACGGTCGATTGAAATCCAGTGCGAATAACCCAAAGGCATTAGACTATCTGCATGGTAAGCCGACCTATAATCTCGAGTCCTTTTCGGTGCTTGAATATATGCTTTACCGCAATCCAATGAGCTTGTCGAGGTTATCTCGATATCTAACCACTATGCCCACCGCATAGCGGATATCGGGTCTCGTGCATAGCATTGCATGCATGAGACTTCCTCTGGCGGAAACGTAAAAACTTGTCTCATTTCCTCTATCTTCTTTGGAGTCATAGGTGGCGCCCTTTAGATAAAGGAACGCCATGTCGGAAAGGTAGTAATCCTTTCTTGACGGTCCGCATACTAAAGCGAGTAATCACGGTATCAATGTAAGGCGCTGAGATAAGCTCAACATTTTCCTCTTGCGATCTCGGTAAACCTTGATCCCAGAATGTACGCATCTCCTAAGTCTTTCATTTGAAGCCGATCGGATAACCAACTCTTTCGTCGATAACAACTTCACATTGTTGCGAATAGAAGAATGTCATCTCGTAAAGTCAAGAAATACCACATTACCGTTGACATCTAAGCGATATACACAACTCTCGTTAGACAATGGGTAAATCCATAGGACTTTACCACCTCGTCAAACGTAAGTTCCATGATCTTGCATCATTGTCTTGTATCGCCTCATTTGTCGTCCATGGGTCGATTATTGCTGTTCGTTTTACGGGACTAAATCAAGATTCACCCACGAACATACATCGCTCGGGTTGACGAACAACCCTCCCTCTCGACGAGGCACTACTGAGCACAATGGCAACGGTGGGTCTGATAACTTGTGGTTCTCTATCTTGCACAACTTGCTTGGTAGGTACCACTTGTGCGGTCGGTATCTCGGTGGAACTCGACCCACTACAATTTCTTGAAGTATCGGTGTCGATCCTCCCACTAGACTCGACATCTCGTACCTTTGGTCTAATCGGTGGTGGAATCGATCATCTTCTAATTCTTGAAGAATGATTTCAACTTTGGATTTATGATTTTCATGTAGTCCTCTTCTAAGAATCGGGCATTAGTCTAATAATGACCTTCCGATCCTTAGGACTATAGAATAAACCATCTTTCGTTCCTCTAGGATAGCCATAAACGACCTTGCGTCGGATCTAGCCTCCAACTTGTCGACCTTCTTGTTCAAAGACATGTCTTGGATCCCCCATATCCTTATGTGGCTTAAACTCGGCTTGCGCCCAAACCACAACTCGAAGGGGTCTCTTCCACTGACTTGGATGGTACTAGATTTAGCAAGTATGCCGCCGTTTCTAAGGCATACCCCGAACAAAATAGGCAAGTTGCATAACTCACCATTGATCTAACCATTTCCAAAAGAGTCCTATTTCTTCGCTCGACACACCATTTTGTTTGTGGTGTGCCGGTGAAATCTTGTTGAGGAGGTAATCCCACACTTCACTAGATAGTCCATGAACTTGTTGTTGAGGTATTCGCCACCGCGATCGAGCGCGATGACTTGATACTCTTACCTAGCTTCGTCTCCACTTCCGCCTAAAATTCTTTGAATTTCTCAAAGCATTCGAGACTTGCGGTGAAGCGGTATACGTATTCGTACCTTGAGTGTCGTCAATGAAATTGACAAAATACTGTACCTCCACGAGCTTGTGTGGACATCGGTCCACAGTCGAAATGGACTAGCTCTAACATTTCTTTGACTCTATGACCCTTCGCTTTGAAGGTGCAGTCAACATCTTACCTTCTCACAGATTCATGATGGGAATGGAGTAGCGTGAGATTACCCAACGCCCATTCTTAGCCGCCTTTGGATCCTATTTAGATGATGTGACCTAATCTAAGATGCCGAGAGAAAAGAGGTGTCATCTTGCGAAGAAAACTTTCTCTTTTAAGGTTTGATGTAGATGCAACATAGTTATAGGTATTATGTATTGCGAGAAATAGTAAAAGCGAATTATATAAAGTGCAACACGAGATAACCCGTCGCCATTTCTTATGATAGAAACACCACTATCAAAAATAACGAATATCCATGAGTAAATAGTTTGAAAGCAGAAACAAGGTTCCACCAAAATCCGGCACATATAAAACGTCTTTTAAAACTAAAACTGTTCTCTCAAAACATAAAGTAACATCTCCATTGCGCAACGGCCTTGACTTTCGCCGCGTTTCCCATGGAGATCGTTCTCTCGTCATTACTCGACTCCCTTGTCCGTAGGAACCCACAGGTGTAACAAACATGATCGATCGCACCGTGTCTACTACCCAAGAATGGGTAGAACAAGTTGCTAAACATGTTTCACATACTAAAGCAAACGGCGTACCTTGAGCCTTGAGCATAGGGCACTTAGCCTTCCAATGCCTGTCTTTGCGCACTGAAGCACTTGCCCTTCTCCTTTGGCTTCTTCTGCCTCGGTGGCAACCATGTTCTTGTTCCCATTACTCCCACTATTTCCTTGCCTCTACCACCTTTGGTGCCCCTTTTTTCTTTTTCCATTTTGCAACGGAAAATTTGGGCCCTTAGATGTGCTAGCAAGAGCATGTGCTCCTTTGCCCATAAATCCTTCCGCAGCCACGAGATCATTGAGCAACTGACTAAGTGTATACTCGGTCTTGCTCATGATCGCATTCACGCGAAAGTTCTCAAAAGACTTGGGCGTGTATTGAGGATGATATCGACCTTGGCCGCCGTCAATACCTCCTCCCAACCGATCAAGACTATCCATGAGATGAGTCATGGGAGACATGTTCATGGACGAACTTCCTTCTTCCATCTTACACGCCAAGATTTCTCTCATTGTGTGGGCGGATTGTCCGATTCGATCGCCCAAACTTACTCTCGAGACTTGACCAAATATCGATCGCGTCTACCATCGATCGATCTTTGCGGTTGCAAACCTTTGGACATAGTAGTCATCATATAGCATTTAGCCATATTGTTTGACTTATTCCAAAGTCCGCCTTGACTCTCATTGCTCATTAGTCGATCGTCGATGGGGCATCGGGTTTAGGAGTAGTGAGAACAAACATGTGTTCTTCACGATAAGAACATATTCCATGTTTCGTTTCCACTCGATAAAATTTGGACGGATAGCGGTTTTGTGCGAGCATATTGATAATCGGTGTAAGAGACATATCGAAACGATGATGTAAACACATAAGCATACGATCGCACATAATTCGTAACAATAATATTGTAACCTTTGATAAAACAATATTAATTGAAACCTCCAATCGCCCAAAAATCCCACATGCAAGTCACGCGTGTGGGCGTTTACATGAACCCTTTGACCAGACTAAAATATACCTTTTAGTCGTTTAATTTCAATCCATGTCAACTTATCCTTATGACAAATGAAATTAACGATTGGACCTTACTAGACCACATCACTATCACAAGAAGGGAGTTCGTGGGAAGTTGTACTTGAGGTGATGTCTAAGCAATGACCACATTTTTAACAGCAGAAAACGAATTCTTAGAATTAGCATACTCACTAGGACCATACCGTTTCCAATTCAAATTCTTTTGTTATCTCATTTTATATCTATCTCTAGAGAACTTATGAAAATCGCACATGCAAGCCACGCGTGTGGACGTTTACACATGAAACTCCCACTTCTCGATAGATTTAAAATATTTTATTTAGAAATCTCATCTAACAAACTTATGATAAGCGATGCAAGCAAGCCAGCGTGTGGGCGTTTACTCACGATCGTATCACTTTGTTTAGAGATCAAAAGTGGAGGTCTTGACATTTTAATTTTAAAAAAATTAATTTGTCGGTTTGCTTGCTTAGTCTTTTTGTTCAAAAGGTTTGTCCATGCGAATCACGTAATCTAGCATGCTTTTCTATAGAACTCAACATGTAAAACATGCTCATGAAATTCTAAAATATGCTTGAAAACGCGATAAACCTAGCATGCTTACTATGCACACCCAATTACGAAAACACTTAAAGGTTTGTCAGCGTAATTTAAACATACATAGCATCTCTTGCATAATTTAAACATCCACGACATGCAACGATGAGCGATAAAAATAAAATAAAAGCGTTCATCGTGGCCCACTCGTGGAATCGCACTTTCTGCCTAATCTATTACATAGAATTGCAAAGCAGATCTTTATAATCTTGACAGGGCCTCGCGTGCCGGCACGGACCGTATTCAAAACGGGCCTCGCGTGCGGGCGCGGACGGACTCGTCAAAACATGATTCGGGCCGGAAGCGGATCCGGCTCGACCAAATCACGCGGCGCGTCGCGGCGCCGTCTGCGCCTTGCGTGCCGTCGCACGCCATGCGACCCGTTTTCCGTCGTCTCGATCGGGTCGCTTTTGTCTTCGTTTTACTTTTACGGATAAGATATACGGAAAAATAAATCTAATCTAACCACGGATTTTCTCGTGGTGAAAAACAAATCCGACAAAATAAAACCGAGCCACGATGAGCGATGGATCCACAAATAATATATAGCGCGCGTAATAATCAGCGTGAATTAATCCAGCGAGCGAAGATTACGATCCCGTGCTCGATACCAGTGTAGGAAAAACTATGTTTAGCCTCTCCTGAGGATCTATCTTGGATGTTTAATTCACCATACATTGATTATATACCTAGCATGCCTATATAATTAATTGCAACACGTTGGGGTTTTCTTGTGTTTACCTTTGAATGCTGCCGAGACGGAATGGATCGAGACTCGTGCTTTGACCTTCCGGACTGTATCCGGTTGCCCAATCTCCAGGTCGAGTGAGGGCGATCTATGGAGAATGCTTGGAAAATCACCCTCAAGCTCTCAAGAATTTTGAAAATCTCTCAAAGGATGAACCCTCAAATTCTCGAAAATAATGATGATGATTATTAATCATTGACCTAGATTTAATCTCTTACCTCATATTTATAATGCATTACCATAATCTTATATGGAAATTACCATAATCTCATATGGAAATTACCATAATCCTATATGGAAATTACCATAATCCCGTATGGAAATTACCATAAACCTTTATGGAAAGGATTATTACCATAATCTTATATGGAAATGATCTATGCATATCCCATAAATATAATAATATCCTTATAGGATAAAGAGAATCAAATCCTTGTCTTTGCGAGCATAGGGCGCCGATTTTGCCTAGCTTACGGGCTGGATGGGCCAGCCAGGATCAAATGCAAGGAATAAAGATGGGCCTCAAATAAATTAATTATCTTATGTTCGGCCCGAACATAAATTAATTTATAAACATTTATTCATGCCACTAGAGAATAAATCTTTGAGTTACCCTTTATTACCGAAGTTGAGTCGGGCTTGCACTTAGACATTCTGAATCCCGTATTTAAGATATCGAGCGTCCATTAATTATTTATAGCATTCATTGCTTAAAATAATTAATATCTTTAATTCATAAGTAGTACCACTCAACCTTATTATTGTACTTGAGCTAACTCAACTGCGGGGTTTAGTACAATAAACCTTTGAGCTCCTTAAGGGACGTCATCATCCTAGCGGATACGGTGACTCGATCTGAGATAACTAGCATGACATACAAAACCGCCACCACCCAAGATCACGGAGAATATTGGGTTAGAACATATAACCCTCACCCATAACAAGTCAAAGTGATGGTCGACAACTCATAGTCATCTAATACCTTATCGAGGTTTAGATCATCGTAAGTCACCGAGATCTTGGTTCTTCACGACGGTCGAGATAGAAGAACTCATCTCATCGTGATCCTTCAATACGTCGAGACGCATACCGGCATAGACAAGCAACCAAGTCAAATCACTTCTTATCTATACATGCACTTTATACCGACAACTCGTCCTCAAGTTGTCTCGGTTTGTGAAACTTTTATATCTCATTAAGCTTGACCAATCATACGGACTTACGTGATCTTCTACACCTTTGTATGATCTAACTTATATGAGATAAGGGGACACGATATATGCAATCAAGTATTCATTTCGGATAGGAGATTGTAATAGTGGTAACGAAAACATTGTATACAAGCTCAACCAAAGCGCTTTCAAGATACAAATCCAATATCTTCCTCGTTCCCGGTCTGGTCGAAGTGAAGAGTGCGAGGGCTTGGTGCGCCAATCTCAGCCGGTATGACGGCCTCGGTCCCGTAGACCAAACTGAAAGGGGTTTCTCCGTGCGAAGTCCGAGGTGTCGCTCAGTAGGACCGAGAGGACACGGGGAGATTTTCAGCCCAATCACCCTTAGCTCGGTCTAACCTCTTCTTCAATCCTTGTACAATCGTGCGGTTCGTCACCTCGGTCGACCATTCGCTTGCGGGTGTGCGGCCGAGGTGGCGCTCTCGATCCGGAGCTCTTCACACCATTCCTTGAAAGTTTTATCCACGAACTGGTGCCGTTGTCCGAGATCGAGATATGCGGTATGCGAAGCGGCGGACTATGTTCTTCCACACGAATGTCTCGAATCTTCCCGCCGTGAGGCTCGGCGGCTCGGCCACCGACCCATTTGTGAAGTAATCTACAGCTACGACTAAGTATCGGCGGCGACCGGTGCTCGGTCAAACGGGCCAACGATGTCGATCCCCCACTGCATGAAAGGCCACGGGCTCTGCGGTTGCTCGGATCGATGCAGGGTAGCTTTTGACCGTGGAGTGCGGTGGCGCCGGACATTTTTTGACGAGCTCGGCCGAATCTTGAATGAGGGTGGGCCAGTAATATCCCGACCTCAGCGTCTTCTTTGAGAGAGCTCGCGACCCGATGTGACTTCCACAAGACCCTCGGTGAATTTCATTGAGCACGTAGTCGGCTTCTTCTGGCCCGAGGCATCTCAGGAGGGGTTGAAGGTAAGACTTCCGGTAGAGAGCGCCCTCATGTATGAGGTACTTCTGGGATTTCGCCATCATCTTTTTGGCTTCGAGCCGATCTTGAGGTAGTGCGCCGTCTTCCAGGTAGGCCTTTATGGGAGACATCCAGTTCGGCTCTACTTCGGTGATGATGCCGATGTGGGACTCCGTGATGCTTCTGGAGTGAACTTCCTCCACTGGTGGATTTGTTGACGACGCAGCTAACTTACTAAGGATATCAGCTCGGCAGTTTTCCCCTCGCGGGATACGATGAATACTGAAGTACCTGAATGAGGTCAGCATCTCCTTAGCCTTCTCAAGGTATTGCTTCATTCGGTCCTCCTCGCCTCGTTTGCCTAACACAGGTTCACCACGATCCGGGAATCTCCAAAGATCTGGATCCTGTCCACTTTCAATTCCTTAGCGAGGCGGAGTCCTGAGATTAGCGCCTCGTACTCCACCTCGTTGTTTGTGGTCGGGAAGGTGAACCGAAGTGCATAGGTCACCTCCTGTTTGTCTGGGCCGAGGAGGAGGATGCCTGCTCCGCTGCCCGTTTTGCATGAGGCTCCGTCCACGTACATCTGCCAGCAATCATCAGGCGGATTAAGGGTGGATTCTTCCGCTGTGGAGGCGGGCACTGGGGCAACCTCGCTGGTAGGGCCGACCTCGGTGAATTTGGCCTCCACCAGGAAGTCAGCGAGAGCTTTCCCTTTTATGGCCGACCTAGGGGAGTACGAGATGTCGTGCTCGCCGAGCTCCAGTGCCCACTTGGCTATACGTCCGGATGATTCTGGCTTTGACAAGACTTGTCTCAAAGGTAAGTCGATTAGTACACGGACGGAATGGGCTTGGAAGTAGGGTCGGAGGCATCGCTTGGCGTTCACCAAGGCGGTGCTACCTTTTCAAGGCCGGTATACCTTGTCTCCTGGTCCTTTGAGAGCTCGGTGATGAAGTAGATGGGAGTTTTACCGACCTCATCCCGGACCAATACCGCTACTGATTGCCTCGTCGAGGCGCCAATACAAAGAGAGGCTCGCCTTCTTCGGGCGGTCGGGGTGGGCGGTCGGCGAGATACTCTTCAGTGCGTGAAGGTGACTGGTGTTCCTCCCGCCAGCGAAGTCCCAGCTCTCCTCAAGATCTTGAAGAAGGAAGCCGCTTCGGCACCGAGATAAGAATCTGTGAGGGCGGCTAGACACCCAAAGAGTTTGTGGATCTCCGGATGGTCTTGACACTTGCATGTCAAGCCTTGTTTTCACCTTAGTGGGGTTGCCTTGAGCCTTCTTGAAAAACCCAGCATCCCAGGAATTTTCCCGTCCTCACCATGAATGTACATTTCAGGGGGTTGAGCTTGAGGTTGGCCGACCTGAGGAGCTGAAGGATAGTTCTGAGGTCGTCGGCGCAGCTCTCCGTTTTTTGACTCTTGACCACTCGACGTCGTCGACGTAGACCTCGACGATCTGCCCAATGTGATCTTTGAATATGGCGTCCACCATTCTTTGATAGGTAGCCCAGTTTTTCGGCCGAAGGGCATCTTCCGTATCGAAGACACGAAGTCGGTGATGAATCTTTGTCTTTGGGCGTCCTCCGGCTCATTAGGACTTGGTGGTACCCTTTGTATAGATCTAGGAAGTGAAGGTCTCATGGCCCACCAGTGCTTCCACCTTCTTGTCAATGTCGGGAGGGGTAGCAATCTTCGGCGATGTTTGTTGAGGTCCGTGTAGTCGACACACATCGCCATCCCCTCCTAGCTTCCGAACAACGATCGGATTAGCCATCGGGTCGGTGCTGACTTGAACAAGATCTTGGCCTTACGGAGTTGAGTCACTTCATCTCTTATGACTGGTTGCGCTCGCCGCAAACACCCTCTTCTTCTGCCGAATCGGTTTTGTAGCGGGTCAATGTTGAGGCGATGAGTTATGAGCTCGGGTGACACTCGGTCATGTCGAGTGGGGACCAGCGAACACGTCCTGTATTCCTTGAAGTCGCATGACTGCCGAATATCGGTTGGGCCACAGGCGCCGACCTTGACAACTTTGGAGGGTCGTCGTCAGATAGTTGGAGGTCTTGATCGGTCGTCCCGAGGTGGCAGCCTCTAAGGATTCTCAGAATTGCTATGCACAGGCAAGGCTACATCTTGGGTTGAGACTGTAGGCACTCTTTAGCCGCCGCTGGTCACCCTGGATGCTAGCACTCCCACCGGGTGGGTATCTTGATGGTGGTGGTATACCGAGCAGACGGCCTTAGTGGCATAGAGCCGCCTCCCCAGGATGATGTTGTGCGAAGAAGGTGCTCGGACGAGGAAAAATCGAATGGCCTCGGTGATCGACTTGGGAGCTCGTCCCACGGTAACCTGAAGGGTAATGACACCCTCGGGTTGAACCGCCTCTGAGTGAAGCTCCGAACCGGAAGGGAGCGGGATGTACACAATTCCTCCGACCTCAAGTTTATCCAGGCTACGGAAGATAATCTTGACGGAGGCACCGATGTCGATGTAGACCCGGTGGGCGTTCTTGTTGCCCACCACGGCTTGTATTGTGATGGCGTCTTGGTGGGGCATGATTTTGGGCACGGGTCATCTTTGGAGAACACGATGTCCTCACCATCCCGAGTCGCTTGTTCTTGGCTCCTCGGGGCCGACCTCCGAGCTTCGTTCTTTAACGACGACCTCGTCGTCCCTACAGGAGTCCGTGATGGCATAGACTGCTCCATAGCGTTGGAACCTTCGTCCTCGTCATCTTGGGCTGGGTCACCGTCAAGGTCGGCCCGCAGTTGTTGCCACCGTTATTCTTCCCCCTGCGCTTTTGTTCCCCGGCCCAGCTCGGCCGAGGTATTTCTTGAGGGCTCTTCTTTGACGAGCTCGTCAATCTGCGAGCCCAGGTTTCTGCAATCCTCGGTATCGTGACCATACCCCCGGTGATAGTCACAATACTCCTCTGTTGACCTCTTCTTGGATCCTCCTTTCATAGGAGGGCTTTGGGAAGAGCTCGTGTGGAGCTCGAATATCTCCGCCTCGATTTGAGCGGATGAGGTGCTTTGCCGCGGATCGGCCGAGGTCCGAGCACGACTCGAGGGCCCTTCCCGATTCTCTCGAAGGCACTTGGCGTTGGCGCCTCGACCTCAATCATCCGGTTTCTTTCTTTCGGTCCTCTGCTCGTCCCAGTCTCCTCTTCTTTCGGTCCGACTCGTCTTCTTTGACGAAGTTGTCTACCGAGTTCCAAGGCGACTAGCCGTCTCGGCTTCTCACGGGTGATCTCCTTGTTCGGTCGCCGGTCGGATCCGTTCTTGAGCGCGTTGATGATATAGAGATCGTTGCTCTCATCGATTTTGAGAGACTCCTTGATGAACCTCGAAGCGAAGTTCGACATCGTCTCGTCCGCCCTTGGCGGATTGTGAGCAGTCGGACGAAGGTGCTTTGGGTGGTATTTTCCGATAAAACGCCACTTAAACCGATCCATGAGATCACAGGCGGTGTATACTATTTTGTCGGGCGAGGTGAACCGGTCGGGCGTTGGAGATCGGCACCTCGGGAAGATCTTGCACATATGGAAATCTTCCATTCCTTGATTCGCCATGTTAGTGGTGTGGCGAAAAGGAAGTCGGAGGGGTCCCAAGGCCATCGTGGCGGCGATGCTTTGGGTGCCCTATACCTGGGGCAAGGCGTGTCGAAATCTCTCCGGAGAAAGGAGAGATGATTCTTCGCTCGGTCGAACCCCGAGATCATTGCCATCTCTCTTGGAGGGGTGGGAGACCGATAACGGCGTCTATTGTCTCCCCGAGGGGGAGTTCTGCTCCGCCTTTCTTCTCTCCTATTTTGCTCGGCTCTCTGGTCGGCATGACAAGGTGGAGAGCGGCTCCTCGAATGGCGCGGGGCAAATGGTGGTGGCGGCTCGGCCGCGGTGACCGGCCGGACGTCGGGGTGTTGTGCACGTTCTGCTATTACGCCGGTGGCCAGCTACCGTGGCTCGGAGGAGCGACCTCGGGCGCCGTGGTAGCGGTTCGGGGCTCTTGAGGCCCGCCTTTGTCCTCTGGTTGAGGAAGCTTTGGAATTGACCAAGGTTGGCGTTGAGGAATTCGGTCGCGGCTCGCCGAGGCCTCGTGGGACGAACGAGCTGTCTGTTCGTCCTCGTTGAGGTCGGCATCCCCCCCTTCATTGGAGGCGGTCCTGAGGGTGTATGGGAACGTTTTCCATGTAGCCCTCAGGTGTGTGATCGTTTGTGGCGTCTGCGATCTCCTTCCCGTGGCCGAGTGACCACCGTTGTCTTCGTGCCATGTTGTTGCCACATCGGCGGCGGTTATGCGTGTTCTTGCCATTAAGTTTTGTAGAAAGCGAAGCTTTTTGTTCGTAGTTTCCCAGACGGCGCCAATGATAAATCTAGTATATGTTAGTATGCAAGATTTATGTAAAGCGACAAAGAACACCAAGCGCTTTTACGTGGTTCGATCGTTAACGAGATCTACGTCCACGAGGAGTGATTCTCAATACTTTCACTATGTTTTGATTACGGTGAGTATAGCTGAAAACTCTTAGTATTCAAAGTTGCTAACCCTCTACCTTCGATCTAACTCCTATTTATACATATATGAGGGCCCCAAAGTGAACCGATCCTCCCATGTAGGGACTCTTGGCCTTCGTGTGTAGGGACCGCCTCTTGTCCATAGGGTCAGTAGCCTTCCGCAGTAGGGACGCCTGGCCTTCATGCAGTGGCGCTGATTAGGGTTTGGGGCTGATTAGGGTTTGAAGGTGGGCCTTGGGCTTAACCATGTGGGCCGCTACTAATGTCAGGCCCAGCTCGTTTGGGCCTGCGTGGTTGGGCCATATTCCATCATTGAACTATATTAGTTACAACATATGTTAGCAATTAAACAACTGGTCATGGAATTAATTATCACCTTGTTGAAATATCATTTTGTTAAAACGTCATTGATGTTATTTTTTATTCTCATCTAATTTTATGACAAGTTCCACATAGATATTAGGTCCTTGATTACCACTTATTTTTACATCAACTGTCCAATTAATCTTATCTAAGCACGGCCAGCGAGAAATCGTACTTTTGCAACGTGACGCATCAATGAAAATTCACTAAAATGGTAAGAATTGCACTATAGGAATAATAAAGAATTTCCATAAATAAAATTTGGTAGGTTTGTAAGTTTTACTGATCAGGTGTTGATCATCCACATATATATATATATATATATATAGGGCAAAAAATCATATCGCAACAACGCAATAGCCAATTAAAAAAAAAGTATTATTCTTATTCATGAAGCAGCAAATGCAATATTTAGAAATGAGACAAAAAGGCCTTGAAACTTAAACCAGCAAAGAGCAACATAACATCTTAACCAAAACTTGCAATAAGGTGAAAGAATTGTGGTGTGACTGGACTTAAGCCAGAGCAGGCATGTCCTTGAGCCATGGATCCAGCGGCTTCCCAATGGAATACACAATGAACCCAATGTCCCTCAGCTTCTCCACATCCACCACATTCCTCCCGTCGAACACGAATGCCGGCTTCTGCATGCTCCCAAAGATCCGCCCGTAGTCGAGCCCTCTGAACTCGTCCCATTCCGTCCAGCACGCACAGCGTGTGCCCCTTGGCTGCCTCGCACGCGTCCAACACTCGCTCACCTGCTTCGCCGTGGCTGCAGTCGGCTGCAGGTGGGCGGGTGGTCCCACTCGAACTTGTTCATCGACAAGTCCCTCTGGATCTGCTCCTCGCTCACCTGAGGATCGTAGATGCTCAGGTGGGCCTTGTCCCCGACCAAGCCCTTGCACACGTCGATGGCAGCCGTCTCCCTCGTGTCCCCAGTATCCTTCTTGAACGCGAACCCTAGGACAGCCACCTTTTTTCCTGCCACCGTGTTGAACATGGACGACACAACCCGGTTCACGAACCGGCTCTTCTGATAGTCGTTCACTTTAATCACTTGCCTCCAGTAGCCAGCCACTTTACCCAAGCCATTGCACTCACAGATATAAACCAAGTTGAGTATGTCCTTTTGAAAGCATGACCCGCCAAACCCGACGCTCGCCTTGAGGAACTTCGGCCCCACCCTGGAGTCGGTTCCCACGGCGTGGGCGACCTGCGCCACATCGGCCCCCGTGGCCTCGCACAGGGCCGACATAGCATTCACAGAGGAGATCCTCTGCGCTAGGAACGCGTTGGCCGCCAACTTGGACAACTCGGCCGACCACAGGTTCGTACAGAGGATCCTCTCCTCCGGGACCCAATGAGCGTAGACAGACTTCAACGCCTCAACTGCCTTCCTCCCTTCAACCGTCTCCCGACCCCCGATCAACACGCGGTCCGGGTTAAACAGATCTTGAATCGCGGTCCCCTCAGCCAGAAACTCTGGGTTTGAGAGGATCTGGTACTTGATCCGTTTGCTGTTATGTGTAAGAATCCTCTCGATCGCCTCGGCCGTTTTCACCGGGACGGTCGACTTTTCGACCACGATCTTGTCCGATTTCGAGACATCCGCGATCATCCGAGCCGCGCTCTCCCAGTAGGTGAGGTCGGCCGCCTTGCCGGCGCCCAGGCCGCGCGTTTTGGTGGGCGTGTTGACGGAGACAAAGACGATGTCGGCCTCGGCAACGTGCTTCTCGACGTCCGTGCTGAAGACGAGGTTCTTGCCCCTGCATTGCTTCACCACCTCGTCTAGCCCGGGCTCGTAGATGGGCAGCTGGTTGCTGTTCCATGCTTGGATCCGGCTCACGGAGATGTCCACCACGGCCACCTCGATCGACGGGCACTTCACCGCAATCACCGCCATCGTCGGGCCGCCAACGTAGCCGGCACCGATACAGCAGATCTTCACCATCTTTTACAGTAATTCACAAACTGGAACATACAGAGTTTTGCTTCATTACATGCATAAAGAGGATATCTATAAAATGTAACTATAAGCACCATTAAAAGAAAATAAAATGTCATTCAACTTACATGAATGTAACATCGAATTCTTGAATCAAGGAACCTTATTTTATTTTATTATTTAATTATTTATTTGACTGAACTGAAACCAGAAGAGAAAACTGATTAATTACAAGGATCACAGTATAAATCTTGATTTTTTCCATTTGATAATTCAAAATTTAATATTCAATTTTTTGCGAAATGGAATATCTCGAGTCCAATGAATGTTTAACCTCAGTTGAATAATATAAATTATGGATAATTTAGACCGGAAACTTTGATATGCAACACTCTCATTTCTTATTTCCCAAAAAAAACAGTTGCTGAAAGTATCGCATATCTAACCACACTTAATTCAGATTATAACTTATGCAGTTATTTTCAAGGGAAAATCAAAGAAAACTCGACCAAGAAATGCAGGAAAAATGAAATCTTGTCACGGCAAGAACAATCAATGACAAAACAAGAAATGACAAGATAGATATACAAGAAGAAACACATACGCTAAAATGCTTCATAATCTTGCTAGAAAAAGAGAAACTATAAAACCCATAATTATTTTTAAAAAAGATTGAGGGATTTAGAGCAGAGAACTCACCTCAACTGAGACAGGAGTGAGAGAGAGAGAGAGAAAGCAGAGGTGGGGCTATGAGTTTGTGAAGAGAAAAATTGTATATATAGTTATGGAAGTAGGCTGAGATCTGAACCACTGCTAACAACACTCATAAAGTGACAAAAGCAAGATTTCTTGCAATAATACGCATACCGTTTTCGGAGCTGTGCCTGTCAGTAACAAATAAGGCAATTTTTAAACAGCTTTTATTACCTTAGTCCTTAGTTTTACTTAAAATGTTTTTATTGTATATTTAATGGTCTTAAAGCACCTATTAATTCCCTATCACAACATTCAAAAAAATATCATGGGATTAATAGCTAGGAACCTTATTACAAATGATGAATTTTCTCATTCTATCATTGCATGTTAAATGTGTATTACGAATAAGCCTATGCACGTTGTAAAGCAAAAATGGAAAATGTGGCTACCAAGTCGGCATGAAGCGATTGAGTTATGATAGGATCTCTATCTTGTAAAGTTTAGAATTCGTATCATCGAATCTTTTACACTTGTGAGCGAATTTGTTATTTCAATCTCTCTTTTAGGAAGTTAACACACAATTATGACTATGTGTGCCACGCTTCTAAATATAACTAACAGCACTCATTATTTTCATTTAAACAAATAGAAGAACTAATCATGGGAAAGTCGTTGCGTTTCATGTGAAAATAGCGTGGAACAAAAAGAATTAATTAAAATATAACAGTATTTGCATATTGCAAATCACGATTTAGAGTAATGTTTAAAGCCCCGAAGCTTGAGAATTCAGAAACCCGTGATTGGTTGGTTCGGACATGCAGTTGAGTGAGCTCAAAGGCAAACAACTAACAATAATTATTACAAATTAAAAAATTACATTTTAAATGTATCGTCCATCAACTACTTTTTAATTTTGGTAGCACGAGTTTAATTAAAAAAAGGATACATATCCGTTTATATCATACTAATATTTTACGATTTTTCACTTAATGTTCCAAAATAAGTATATTATTCTACGCACGACCGTCGTCGATCAACGACGTATCAACGACGGACAGTCCGTCGTTTTGTAACGATGGACTACTATCCGTCGTTAATTAACGACGGGTGATATTCCGAAGTTGGTACCTAAAAAAATGGCCTCAAATCAGCAAAAATCAGCGTGAATTATACTCCCATCCCATGTCGCTGTGTGAATTTTATGTATATTACACGCACAAATATGAGTTTCTTTTTTAATAATAATAATTATTTTTTTCTTTGACACAAATTTGAGTTTTCAAACCATCTAAAAATGCCAAAATAAAAATCTGATCAAGTGACGTGCCTGTTACCATATGGAAGATGAACACGTGGAAAAACATGAGATGTCTTTGATACTGAATACTGTCGCAGCGGCGTTTCTCATAAATTACCCGAGTGCTAATGTATATAAGTAGCCAAACAAAATAAGAGTACAAGTTTTATAGCCTAGTCCATAAAAACATGAGTTTTATAGTCATTTTGGCTTAAAAAGACCAAAATATCCCTGGAATAAATTAAAAAAAAGGTAAAAAAAATGGTTTTCTCTCTCTCTCTCACACACGTTCGGTTCAATTAACTCTCTCTCTCTCAGCCTCTCTCTCTCTCTCTCTCTCTCTCTCTCTCACGGACTCTCTATCTCTCACGGCCTCTCTATTTCTCACGGACTCTCTCTCTCTCAGCCTCTCTCTCTAGGACTCTCTCTCTCTCACAGACGAACTCAAAAAAAAAAAATTTGAACTCACTCACCGTGCATTGTGCTACGGTGAAAAAAAAAGCGAACTCTCTCGGAAAAAAAGCGAACTCTCTCACGACTCACGCAAAACCCACAACATGAGTGATACGGATCGGATCCACGATGCTCCCGGATGCGGCCGAGCAAGCGGCGAAGGAGAACCCGCGATTATTGACTTTCGAGCTCCTCCACGGCGGAAGAAGCTTCTACGCCGGGCGATCACCGCCACAGACACAAGCACGCCGTCGACCTTACGCTTGGTCGACGAACTTCCGCACCGATTTAGGAGCACCACGACCTCCGGTGAGTAATCGCATTTAAAATAGAATTTTAGTATGTACACGATAATTTTCATGTAAGACACGATAGTTTTCATGTATGACACAATAGTGATGAAATTTCGATGGTTTGTGTGTTTAGAAACTTATAAATTGAAATCGATTGCAATGTTGTTGAAATTTTGTGAAAATAATGATCGTTGGTGTACACGGTCCTAACAGTATGCGGATCTTGAGTACATGGTTAGCACTGTCTTGAAGAACCATACACGGTTCTTGGTGCACTGCTAACTGTACTCAAGATCTGTCTGACTTAAGACACGCAATCTTGGCGACCGTGTATGGTTCTTGATGCACGGTCTAACCGTGTACTCGATATCTGTACAGTTGGGACCGTGTCTTGAAGAACCATACGGTTCTTCGAACACGGTCTAAACTGCATAGATATTGAGTACACGGTTGGGACCGTACTACGGTTGGTTTGAACGTGTATTCTGTTGTTAGAACTTCGTTTAGTGTATCTTGATTAATCTTGTGCATTCTACGACTCGTTATAGGTGGTTACGACCGTATATGCAAGGCTTCACGGACGCGTCAACCAATACATCCGAATTGATGTATTAGCCGAGGTGAGGACATGTCTACAGCACAGATGTATCGACGTATTTAGGCAGAGCCGCTTTGGGCATCTTCTTCATCTCGGGAGAGAAAGCGCTAATAATTATTGCACAACTCGATGGCCCGACAGTTGTGGATCCTAGTTTTATGGAGTTCGAGATGTCCCGGTTGTCGAATCCAAGCACCAAATTGATGTGAATGAATCAAATATATCTCTACGGTTCGTGTCTTCCTCTTCATCCGAATACACCAGCTCGTCTTCCTCCTCATTCAAGACAATGGCTCATCTTTCGTGTATAGTCGAACCAAGACATCTTGCATTAGACTCGGCAAGGCGTAGATCGTTGTGAACTATATAATACCGTGTCTCTGTGTGTACCGTGGTCGCAGGCGCTTGCCCTTTTCAATCACATACACAATCGATCATCCTTTTGTTCCACAATCAATCGGAACAAATCGGTGTCGATTTTCAACGATACTTTTATTCTTCTTCCATCACTAGCGCCGTCGTATAGAAAAGCATATAATCCGATCCACCATTGTTTCCTACTTGCTCATGAATCTCTTAGCAAATTAGAGCGTGAAATCTGTTCTACAACCATGTATACGAGAACCTCGTCGCGCCTATATACTCTACTCTTCCCAACTACCACCATGACGTATAATAAGGCGTTGCAAGACATCTGTTGCAAAATAAGACATAAAAGATAACGATCGTATACATAGGATGCACGAGATACATAGGATGCGGCGCCATGCACGGTCGTGCACCGTGCCCGAACGTGTATGGTGCACGGCCGTGCACCGTGCACGGTACACGCTCGCACCTGCGATGCATGACGATGCACGGGTGCACGGCCGTGCGCACGGTACCACGACAGTGCGGTGCCGCGACCGTGCATGGGTGAGTAAGGTGCACGGTTTATGCGTTCATAAGTACACGGTATAGCGGTGTCTCGCCTACCGATTCGGTGTTAGCATCTCATATTTTTAAATTTAACTTGTTAAATGATCCTAAATATTAAATTAATCACTTTATTAACATAAAATCAGCACAAATAACATATGTGACGCATAATAATTCTACCGTGTACAACCGTGTACTCATGAGCGATTTTTTTCTTCAAACATGAAATTTATCATTCCAAGAACATAAAAGTATTAAAAACATATTTAGGCAGTAAATCATCAACTGTACAACCGTGTACTCAAGAACACGTAAAAAAATTCAATACGGATTTAATTTACCTTAATCCATTAGCAATGCTCGATTTCCAATCGTTTGATTGAAAAAATGCGGTAACAACTTCTTCTATTAATTATTTTCATCTCTCTTTCTCTCTTTGAAATTGTAATGTTACAAATGAATTCGTTTGTGATTTGAATTCAATGTGTACCTCGTTTTCAAATTAATGTTTACCAACCTTTTTACAATTAATGTTTACAACTTTAATTTAATTTCATTCAATTTTTAGCGTAAAATAGCATTCAATTTGCATTCCTTTTTTCTTTTTTTCAAGAGAGAGAGAGAGAGGACCCAAAGACCTATTAATTTAGGCGAGAGAGAGAGAGAGAGAGAGATATGTATTATTTTAAATGGTGGGGCAGGGACAATTTTGTCTTTTAAGCAAAATGGTATAAAACTCATGTTTTATGAGTGTGGATATAAAACTTCTCCCACTATTTCTTTTGGTTACTTATAAAGTTCCCCCATTACCCGATTATAGAGAAATTGAGATTATGATATTATGTCTATAATAAATTACGTATTTATAACGCCATAATTTTGTTCCAAAATGGGAAACTCTCTCCAAGAGCTTTCAAATCTCAATTCCATAAAAATATGAGGAAGTAAATCATGGTGACTCAACGATTAAGAAGCTATAAAAATTTTATCTAGTATCTTCAATGAGTCATCCTAAAAAGGGTGAAACTCTCACACTGCAGCTGCTAGTACTCGATATGCTAGAGCAATTATAGCTATTGACAAAACCGGTTTAATTTGGTTTATTTATGCATCTATCCTCACCCTACAAGTGTGAACTTCTTGATTTGGCGTTTTCCTTAATGAGAATCTATTAATGTATAAATCCATTACATATTAGAGACATCATATTCATCTAAAATCCTATGTGGTATTTCCATAATTTTTCATTCTTATTTTTTAAAATTCCACAAGTTTCGTTATTTGACAACTTAGCATTTAATACATTGATTAATTGATTTATGTTAATATTAAATATGTTATTACAAATGTGTATATATATATATATATATATATATATATATATATATATATATATATATATATATATATTGATTTTCATTATTATTAATGATTTCCAAAAATAATCTATTTGTACATTTACATATATTTTATTTTTTATTTTATTTTAATTTATAATCTTATAAGGAAATCTTTAATTTCAATTTGATTTAAAATAATTTGTATTGTTAATTATCATCGAATGTGTCCTATCAAATATTATTTATTTATTTTCTAATTCCATAAAAATATTTTTAAGTTTAATATTTATTTTTAAGATAAAGTTTTCAAGATTAATGTTTAACTTTGCAAGATTATTTAAAACCAACTATCATATTTTTCGATAGTTTGAATTCAATTTGCAAGATTAATATTTAAACTCTATTTTGATTTAACTTCAATGCTCATTTATTGTATTTTTAATTTATATATATATTCTAATTTTATATATTTTAATATTCTAAAAATTTCTTTAATTAAGAGTATCAAGTTTTCACTATTTTTTTAAAATTTTGTCAACATCATTTTTCCACTAGATTTCATAGATTGAATATCTAAATAAAATGATATTTACGTGTTTGAGTTATCAGTGAATATTATATGAGCTTGGGATAAGAACATGTAATACAATCACTTTCTAATTGGATTTGTGTAATATCCCGAAGAATTAAATGCCTAATTACGATATTTAAAACTCGTAACTTAGGATTTCGCCGAAATAAATGAATTAGTAATTTATCGAATAATGATTTCGATTAATTATGAGGTAATGAATTCCTATTTTATATTCACTAAGGATTGTGAATTAAGGAATAGAATTATATAAAGTATTTTGGCAGTAGTATTTTAACGTTGATTGAGTATCGATAGTTAAAATTTCGTAAAATTTTCTAAGCAACGAAGCTTAGAATTAAATTCCATTATAAATGGAATAAATTAATAAAGTGATTACGACTTTATTACGACCATTTTGAGATGAGTCGATAATGAGCGTTTGAGACGTTTCAAACGTCAACGCTTAGAGATAAATAGAAAATGAGTTTAATGATCAAGGAATTATAATATTTAAATTCCTATGATTATTTTATGTAATTAGAGTATTATTTAGCATTAAAACAATGCTAGAACATTAAGGATTTATTTATTGAACAAATATGAAATTTTCGAAAACCCTAATTCGAAAATTAGGGTTTTCTCACATGAAATGATACCAATAATTTTTCCTATGATATAATTAATCATCTAAGATATATATTATGATATATAACTACTTATTGCATGAAAATCAAATTTAGGTCCTATTAATTTTGGAATTACCGTGACCAAATATTGAAGAACCAAAGGTTACGTGAATTGTGTGCTAAAATTTTTATGTTATGTGATCAAATCAATAAGTGGGATATTTTGTACACTCAAACCAAGATATTAAATGGAATGAATCAAGTTGGGATGAATTGTTTTGTGCTAGCCGTGTATTATAGTGTTGACAATTGAGGTTGGAAGTTATTATGGGACTCTCAGGATGACTTGCTTCCACTTGTTAATACTCAAGATATTATATCATGTATAAGACAAAAGAATTAAAGAGTCATCCATTACACCTTGTGATAGCCGATTGACTATTAGCAATTCAAAGAGGATGAACATGTTGTTTCTTCAAAAAAAATTGTGTAAGTGTATTAAATATATTTAAGAGATGACATACTCAAATTGATGAGTCAAAAGCTAGTAAATTGTTCTCTTGGTACAAGAGAGTCATCCGACTCCTTTGTAATAAAGCAAAGGATTTCTTTGTTTTAATCAAGAAAACTTTATGCATAGTTACTATGGTGATGTAATTCAAGTATGAGTCACAAGCTTTGGAATAGGCTTCCAATTGTTTGTGAAGGGAGAGTGAACCGAGAGTGACAGGAAGATGTGAGGAGTGTAGGAAATTGTGTAAGTCTTTAATTCATTTATTTATTTTTTGTACTTAAGACTTGGATAACGAAACAAGTCATCACTTTTCTCTCTCAAAGCAAAGAACCGTGAGCTTTTCTTTGGAAAACCCTTGTGTTCTTCATCTCCTTCAATCACCAAAGCTTGATACCTAAAGCTTGAACATAAAATCAATACCGTTAAAAAGGTTAGAAATCGAACAAGCTTCGATTATACACTAGAATTTTAATTATTCAACCGTTAGATTTTAATATCATGCTTATGTTTAAATGCTAAAAAAATGAGAAATGTTATATTAATGCTTAGTGGTTTGTTAATAATGCTTATTATGAGGAATATGATTTATATGTCATGATCTAATTACAAATTCATTATGCTATGAGTTCTTGTGTAGTGATCGAAAGTTTTTAAATGTTCTTATGTTAATGATTTAATGATCTTTGATGATGATAGAACACATAGTGAATTGTTTGGAAATTTTGGAAATCCTATGTGGTTTAGTTGAAACTACCGAAAGTGGTTGAAGAATGTAGGTTCATGCACAATTTATATTTAAGTGTTATTATAACATATAAATATTGTAGAGCCTAAAGTAGGTGCTATGGGATTTTATTAGAATTTTTAGAAAATGGTTGGATCACATTTGGGAAATTTTCGAGAGGCTTAAGAAGTTGTACATTGATGTATCAATTGAGATTGTTGAATATTATGATATATTGGTAATATATGATGATGTTTATGAATTGTGAGAATTTATAAAATTTTAGCAAAATGTATGCTAAATTAAAGTATGATGGCGAAAGCTTTAGGTGAAGGATAATGATGTCCAATTTTTCTATAGCTAATGTTAATACATATTAGTGATACTATGATAAAATAGTACACTATATGAATTTAGAAGAATTTTGGAAGAAGATTGAAAATTAAAGCTTAAGGGCGTGAGTTTGAATAAGAATATTAAGGATTTTAATTCGTAATATCAAGAAAATAATACGTTATATGTCTAGAAATTATTTTAGACATATTAAGGATTTATGAAATTTTATAAACATAGAATACTATGTTTATGTCGAAACGTTATATTAAATAACGTTAGAAATGAAAAATAATGTTTAATGAATAAGTTAATTAATATTTAAGAAAATATTAATAAAGTTTATCGATTTGCGTGAAAAATCGAGAATTAGGGCTTTATGAAAAGAAATCGATTGAAAATCGATTTATATTGAATTTAGATATTAATATATGAATTATTAATGAAATTATAAAGAAAAGTCAAAGTTGTTGACTTTTGAAATCAACGTATGAAATACGTTCGATAAATACGTTAATACGTGTAAAACGTATCAATTGTATAAGGAAATCTCTTTGGTGAGAAAAGATTTCATAATTGAAATCCTTGTATCGAAAAACGTGTAGATACGTTGAACGTTTAACCCAAAGGGTTAAATGAAATAGTTGAACATATCTCGTCTCATCGAATCGAGAAATGTTTAGTTTAAGATACGCGATTGAGCGCCGATTGAATTCGATTAAGAATTCAAATGATATTAGTATAAGTTATCAAAGTTTATTCTAAACTTTGAAAATCTCGAAAAACGTGACCGACGTATCGTTTTTACGTAAAGGTGAGGAAGCGGACGCGACGACTTGACGTAGAAGATAAATCGAGTTTAAGACGATCAAGAGTCCAGGTGGGCTTCTTTTCTTATCCTCAAGGATAAAATGCTTTATTTATGATGCTTTCTTCGAAATAAAAAGTAATTATTTATGATGCTCTCTTTTGAGAAATGATTATGAAATGATGATGAATTACCTGCCCAAAATATTTATGTTTTATGTATGTATCCTATCCATGAATGAATGATGAATGTTGTTGGGTCGCTCCCAACTTATGAATGAAATGTTATGAATGTTGTTGGGTCATTTCCAACTTATGAATGAAATCGATATCGGATCCTATTGGGAAGGCTTATACAGCTAGGATTAACGTGTACACACTAATGGTGACCGTGTCTTTGTAAGGACAATTCACGGCCGGTCACAGCGACGTAGAGGGAGGCCTCCTTCTACGGCGTAAATGTTAATGTTATGATGAAATGAAGGGATATGGATCATACATACAAGGAAAATGTCTGTGAAGACGAATGTTTATGAAAATGATGAAAAAGTTTAGTAAGCTCGAGGCCTTTTAATCAAAATCCTTGTGTCTTACCATGATGGGCGAGTAACTAAAAGATGATAAAATGTTTTCGCATAAGTCCACCGAGTGCATTATTTGTACTCACCGCATATTTGTTTTTAAATGTGCGATTGAGTCGGTGATGCGATGGGCGGTGTTGAGCAATAGGAAGGTTGTCGCCGAAAGTTATACTTGATAATACATCGTCATATGTACATATCACATGTTTTCCACCGCAAGAACATAGGTTATGTAGTAAAGTCCAAAACATACTTGATTTATGAATTACGCTTAATGTTAAATGATCCCCTGCTTATTCATCCTGCTTAAGAGTAATAATCATCGCTAAATCGTACTTAGGATTTAGGGTCATTACAATTTGGGACATGTACAAATATTTATATCTTATAACGAGTAATCAATTCTCAGAATAACTTATATTCATAAAATTGAACGAGTTCGCTTAATTAGAGAAATTAATGTACGGTTTTGAGACAAGAACTTGTAGTAAAATCACTTTTTTATTCGAAGTTCAGACCAATAAGAGTATATACATTCTAAATAATGCGATTGCATATCAAATGCAACACCTTAATTCGTTCGCTACGTGGCACCTCCAATATTCTCTATTCTTATTTATTTTGGATACTAATTTTATACATTCTAAATTCTTATATTCTATTTTTTATTTATTTTATATATCTCAGTATTTTCTTAATTAAAGAGTATGAAATTTCCTTAATTACTTCGCATTCATTGTTTTTTATTTTTTTGTAATCGTGCATCATTTTTTCATGAGATTTTATCAATTGAAAACATAAAAAGACATTTATGTGTTTTACTAATTAGATGATATTAATATACGAGTTTGAGATGAAAATAGATAGTAAAATCACTTTATAATTCAATTTAGGACAAATCTAGTATATAAATTTTAAACAAGTCTAAACATAATCAACATGTCCAAGGGATTTTTTTTATTTTCTAAACTTTTATTATTTATATTATTTTAATTAATATTCAAGTTTTTTATTGAGACAAATAACCAATTATTATAACGTCATATAAAACTATATGAGTTTAAAATGAGAACGAGTAATAAAATTACTTTTTAATCAGTGTTTCTTTGGAGTACAAGCATATATATCCAAATTCATCTAGAATCATATGTGACATTTCCATGATTTTTCATTCTTATTTTTTAAAATTTCACAAGTTTCTTTATTTGACATCTTATCATTTAATATATTGATTGATTGATATATTTTAATATTAAATATGTTATTATATATATATATATATATATATATATATATATATATATATATAGATTGATTGTTCATAATTACTAATGATTTCAAAAAAAAGAATCTATTTGTATTTATATATTTGGAATTGTGCATAATTACTTTACATTCATTTTTTATTTGGAACTGTGCATAATTTTTTCATGAGACTTCATGAATTGCAAACCTAAATAAAATTACATTTATATGCTAAACTAATTAGTGGGTATTAATATACGAGTTTTAGATGAAAATCAATAGTAAAATCACTTTTTAATTAGATTTAAGAAATATGTGTATATAAATTATAAACAAGTCTAAACATTAATCAACATGTGCAAGAGGAAATTTTTTATTTTTTATTATTTATACTATTTATTATTAATGCTTAGTTAATATTCAAGTTTTTTATTACGATAAATAACCAATAATTATAACAACTTATCAAACTATATGAGTTTAAAATAAGAACGAGTAATAATTTTTTTTAATTAGATTTGTTGTGATTACGAGCATATAGATTAACCCTTTACACATATAAGTGGAAAAAATCAAAAAAAATCTCCCTTACCATATTGTTTATTATAATTTTATTTTATTTCAAAATTTCTTCCATGAGTTGTTGAAATACTATCACTTGAAAAAGTATAGACTTATTTTAAAATTTATATTTTTAACTTATAATTTGTAAAAATGATGATTTCGTCGAAACTCGACGGGTTATACAATAGTCAATATATAATAGGATTAATGAAACTTAGTGCCATCTCATTCTTATATCTTATGTGGCACCATTATATTCCTTCATTCTTATTTATCTAAATTCTCTATTTAATGTCTTTAAAATTCTAATTCTAATTATATTAAAATATCTTATCCCACATTGATTCATAATCATACTCCACCAATTGAGAAACTTATATATACTTTGAATCAATACATATTCTTTCATCCTACAATTACTTCACACCACTAATTTAATTTGACTGATTAATTAATTAGATGGTCAAATAAATAGTTATATATTTTACAATAGTTATATTTTTTAAATTATCCATTTAATGTCACCTTATGAATGAATATATTATATTTTTGAATTAATTATCTAATCATCCTTTAGAATTGAACCCAACACGCTTTATTCAAAAATTCTAATTTATCAGTATCCAAACTATTAATTTCAAAGATAAAAAGAAGAAAAAATTATATATCCAGGCAAGCATGGTGCTATAATTAGTTTATGATATTTTGCATTGGTCAACAGAGCAAGACTAGCATGAAATTGAATTTGTTCTTTTTGTCTAATATTATATATAAGAGTATTTTAAGAGAGTACTTTTTTATTGCATTTCTCTATGTAGTTTATAAATAGGTATTGAGCATGTTGTTACGAGATAATTAATATTTGATATTAGTTATATAAGATATAACATTTAATACTTTTTAAATTTTGATTTTAATAATAAAATTACTCATCACATATCGCTTACTAATCATACTCCCCCTATTGGACATTAATCTATATAAAAATTTAAAATCAATGTATATTTTATCATCCCATAATTATTTTACATCCTGATTTAATTTGATCAATTAATTAATTGATTGGCCAAAAAAATACTTATATTTTTATTGAAAAATTAATTTGAAAGTTTAATTTGCTTAGGTTACTTTAGTCAATAATATTTAAGTTTTTCAAATAATATGAGTCTATATAGATTAGAGCAATGAATTAAAAATTTGCCCTTTCTAATCAGACTCAAATCTATATAAAAGTTGTGTGTATTTTTTCATCCCACAATTCACAATTATTTTGCACTATTAATTTGATTTTCTCAATTAACTAATTAGTTAGGCCAAATAAAAAGTTACATATTTTAACTGAAAATTTTTATTTAATTTTTCTACTATTATTTTTAATTTTTTTCATGAGATTACCAATTCAAGATATAAATAAAATTATACTTTTTTATAATTTTTTAAACAATTTTCGAATCTAGCATCAATTTCTTATAAACTTCACAAATTGAAAATCTAAAATAAATGGATATATTTTGTACAATTTTTTTAAATAAATTTTGATACTCATTGATTTTTCATGAGATTTCACAAATTGATAATTTTTTAAAAATTATAAATAGTAATCATAAAAATTTTAATTGATAGGATAAAAAATTATTATAATATATATTTTGTAAATTTGAATAAATCCAGGTAATCAGTGAATATTAGTATACGGGAATGAAGCGAGAAAAATAGTAAAATAGTTTTTTATTTGTGACAATTACCTGTATATAAGTTCTAAACATGTCCACACATTTATTGATATATTTACGTAGAAATTTCTCAATTTTTAATCTATTAGAGCAATATATATTTTATTAATTATATATTTCATAAATTTTAACGAATTCGGGTAATTAGCGGATATTACTATACGAGAATGGGACGAGAACATAATTTTCTCTATTTGTAGGTCTTTTGTTATTTATAATATTTTGATACAAAAATATACATTATAGACAGGTAAATACATTAATCGACATGTCTACGTATTTTTTTTTCCAATTTTAATCTTTTTGTTATTATTACTAATTAAACATGTAATGTTCAACTTTTATTGAGAGGAATGTGGGACGGGAGCAGTTATGTATATGCTAGACATGTTCTTTATTTTTAAATCTTTTCTTATTTATATTATTTATTATTAATATTTATTCTGTAATGTTCGAGTCATTACTGAGACAAATAAACAATTACTGTAATAACTTATATTTATAAATTTAAACATATTTCGGTAGTTAGCACATATTTTTGTCATAAGAACGAGTAATAAAATCAATTTTCAATCATATTTTGGATATGTACGACCATATAAATTCCAATCACTATAACAACAGATATTTATAAATTTAAACAAAGCTTGGATAATTAATTGGATTTAAGACGAGTGCATGTATATATATTGTAGACGAGTACAAATATTTATCAATATGCTTACGAATGTTTAAAGTGATTGCGACCATTAATCTTCAAGCCTACGTTTAATTTTCATCATATTTTAAATGTTTATTTATTTTCACAATTAGTGGTGCTCGATTTTTTTAATACTATGTAATATTAATATTTACTTTATAATATTTGGATATTATTATACGGGTTTTGATGATTAATATGTATTTTATACGTAAATATTTTATTTCTTAAAACCATAGAAACAAAGTAATGTAATTTTTCATCGAATTTCGATAGATTACACATTAGTTAGATAAATTGACTAAGAGAAGCTCAGCCAAACACCCTCTAAGTCTTATATTTCGACACATCAAATAAAACCGTCGAGTCACCATCCGTTCTTTTTTTCTAAAAAGGTTATTAAAAGGTGTCGGTACTATGAATTAATAATATAAGTAAAATATGATACTTCAATCATGATAACACATGACTAATTTATTTTTCAGCTCGCGCATAATTGCTTTAGAATATTTTCAATAATTACTCTACAATAGAGATTGTAATTATTTTTCAGTTCACACATAATTGCTTTAGAACAACATCTCCATCAGTTGCTCTACAATAGAGTTTCACTCTATTATTGAATGTCGTGCATCTTCAACAATATATTTCACTCTACTCTATATTACATGAGTTAAATAGTAGCACTCTACATGTAAAATGATACTATTCATCCTTCTAAAAAAATTTAATCAATAACAGAAGGCATAAAAATAGAATATTCCATTAAGTTAAATGTCGAGTTGATTGTTGAAAATAAATTTATGATTACTCTATATTTTACTCTACAATAATGTAGAGTTCACTATGTTGTAAAGTGAACCATTAACGCATAAAAGCCGATAACTATTAACGTATGAGAAAATGAAAAGAATAAAGTAAAAGACAAACCAAGGACAAAGAGAAAATAAAATACGGATAACTGGAAAATTCATGAACCCTATCTTCTTTCTTTTTCAAACGAATCAAATTACATCTCACTAACATAAGCTTAATGCATAGCTTTTGCATTTAATAAACACTATCACATAATGAATTTCGTCACATCTATTTTTGATATTTTGTGACATCTATTTATTCTCGAAAGGATAAATTATACAATAAAGTTATGCGCCACATTATGGTACAGTCACACGAGAACATTTTGATAATTATCAATATAATTAATTAATAAATTAATAATATTAAATTAAGGTGTTAATTATTTTTACATAAATATCATTTTTTCACCTATTTATTAATGTAAAACTAATTTTTAATAGATCAAATAATAAATAAACTGCTTTTCATTCAATAAAATTTGTTATGGTTTGGTCACATTATGTAACGCCCATTCTTGTAATGAGACATTACTAAAATCTTTATTTCTTTAACAATTATAGAATAATAATAACCATAATAATAATATTGGTAAATGTTATATATAAGCAATGAGGTAAAATTGATGAACGGACGGCATATACCCTATAAATATGTATATGCCAACCTCGAAACAACAACAAAACAACACCAACAGAGTAATAGCAACTAGGGACACATCCCTCATCAATATATATATATATATATATATATATATATATATATATAAGTACTCATTAAAAGTCATTGCATTTCAACATAGTTTTTCAGTAAAACCGCTTAATTTTGTTCTTAAACACATTCAAGTACTAGCATAGTTTGAAACATATTTACATAAAACATGGTCCCGAGAGAATGTATTTGTGGAGCTCATTCCGTCACAAGATTCATTCGTCAACCTCTCACCGCAAAACATATATGAAAATATGGGATGTGAGCATGTAAACATACTTAGTGGAAATACATCGCAAGCGCTTATAACCGATCGTGAATGCACACAACATAATGAACTCTTCTTTAACAGCTTACACTTGCGGTACTCATTATTTATCTCATTGGCGATTACCCTTGCGGGTACTCATTATTTATCTCATTGGTTGGCCGCGGCCTCCTCGAGGTAATTCTTTAACATCGAGCCCTCGTGGGCCCCGAGTGTAGATCGCTACACTAGACCCCTTGTGGGTCTCCTCGAGGTACTTCTTTAACATTCTAGCTCACATGCATGCACAAAACACAACAATGATTATAACCATACAACGTACTTACGTAATCAGTAAACCCCACCTCGCCTGACGCGTTTCAAAATAAATCTCTTGTTTGGTTGTTCGTCTCGAGCTTCGGATGTCGCGCCACCTAGCACTTTAACATTACTCTTAACTAAGTTTCATATGTCCAATTAAGTATATTAAACACATCAACGCACGTAAACCGCTTAATCTTAACCATAAACCAACAATACCCTTTTTTAACATAACGTATGTTTAATGTGAAAATTTGCATAAGATGTCGTCTATCTTAGACGAACATTTATATATGCTTAACTATCATCAAAGATCACAAATCAACCATCAAAATCCAAAGATCAAAGCTTTAGCATTGAAAGCCCTAATTCGACGTCAAACTAAAATTTTCCAAATTTTTAATACGTCGGCCGAAAAATCCGAATAAATCATTTTAAGCTTTATTCATAGCATAGAATCCAAATATGAACTCAAAATGATCAAATAAAATCAAAAATCCAACATTACATGAGCTAGGGTTTTCGGCCAAAAAGGGGTTTCCCGACGGCTTCGATTTCAAACATTTTTCTTATTCAAAATATGTTTATTTCAACCTAACAACACATATATGAACAAATATCAGCATATAAACAACATAAATTCAATATCAAGGCCTCAAATTTTCGAAATTCACAAAAATTCCAAGAATTAACATATGCTCAAAAATTCAACGTTAAACGGTTTATCGACGATTAATCCAACGTAACATCAAGAAATAATCAAACAACAACACATCCTCTTCACAATCCATGAAAGGACCGAAAATTCAACATGCACATAAGTTCATGTTTTTAAATTTTTCAAACCGTAGATACGTTCTAGAGATTGAATTATACCTGAATTCGAAGACCGATTGAAAATTTAACGGTTGGATCTTGAAATTCTGGAGCATGAAATTTTCAAATTTTTGTGTGTGTGTAGTGTGTGAAGCACGAAATTGGGGAAGAAAAATGATGAAAATGATGAATAGTAGCTATTTATAATCTAATCCACAAATTTTTCTTTTATTTTTCAATTTATTTAATAAAGTGATTAATCACCATTTTCTAGAGAAATCCACAAAACTCTACACTTTTCTTCATACTTAAGGCATAAGATGTATATTTACATATATGTACATGTATATCCATTTTATTACTTCTTCACAAATTTTTAATCTAATGCAGAACAAATAACGTTTTAATCGATTCTTATATCCAAATCACTTAATATCATCAATTAATCACCAATGCATAAAATTTAAACTTTCATGCTAAATTCATAATTATAATTTACTAAGACATTAAAATTTATAATATCAAACTTTACATTTTCGCTAGGGCGATCCTCGCCTCTTGGTAGAACAACCTCAGAAAACGTTCAAAACTCAAATTTTTATTAGTTCACAATTTAAAGAAACATAATTCAATCTTTAAAATATATATATAAATACATATATATATATATATATATATATATATATATACTTCTTTAAGAAAATATCTCGGGGTATTACATTCTACTCCCCTTAAAAATAATTTCGTCCTCGAAATTAACCTCGTAAGTCCTTAAGGTTGGGATATCGAACTAAAAGTTCGCCTTCTTTTCCCATGTGGCTTCCTCAGGGTCCATGTCTACTCCATCGTATTTTCACTAAAGGTACTTCTCGATTTCTTAGAGTATGCACTTTTACATCTAGAATCGCAATCTGATGCCTCTTCGTGTGTTAAATTCGGTGAAACACAGTAAATTCTCATGAGATATAACATGACTGGATCCGAGATATATTTCCTAAGCATCGACACGTGAAACACATCATGAACGTCCCGCCAAGTCCGGAGGTAAAGCTAGGCGATATGCCACATTTCCTATTCTTTCAAGATCTCGAAGGTCCTATATAACGAGGTCAGAACTTTCATTTCTTACCAAATCTGATCACTCCTTTTATCAGTGCTATCTTTAAAAATACCTTGTCACCAACCTCAAAGTGTATATCTTTTCGCCTTTTATCAACATATGATTTCTGACGATCTTGGGCTATCTTAATTCTTTCTCTCGATCTTTTGATAACTCCAACTGCTTCTTCAATTAATTCAGCCCTAAAACTGCCTCTCTCCAACTTCATCCCAATGAATTGGTGACCTACATTCACTCCATCTGATGCTTCAAATGGAGCCATCCCATAGTAGCTTGATAACTATTATTATAGGCGAATTCAACCAATGGTGAATACTTCTCCCAACTTCCACCCATGTCTAATACACAAGCACGAAGCATATCTTCCAGAATTTGGATAGTTCGCTCTGACTGTCCATCTGATTGAGGATGGTAAGTTGTGCTGAAGTTTAACTTGGTTCCCAAAGCTGACTGGAGACTTTTCCAAAATTTGAAGTAAATCTCGTGTCTCGATCAGACACAATTGACACCGGTACTCCATGTAGTCTTACAATCTCATTAATATCTGAATGAGCTAAGCGATCCATCTTGAAAGTCATCTTCATAGGAAGAAAGTGAGTTGATTTTGTTAATCATCGATAATAACCCAAATAGCGTGATTATCTCTAACTGTGCGAGGTAGTCCAACTACAAAGTCCATAGAAATGTGTTCCCATTTCCACTCGGAATCTCAAGTGGATTTAGCAGTCCAGACGGTCGTTGATGTTCAAATTTCACCTGCTGACATGTAATGCATTTTTCTACAAATTCTCCAATGGATCTCTTCATATTCTGCCACCAATAAATTGACTTCAAATCCTTATACATTTTGGTTCCTCCGGGATGCACGGAATATGGAGTGTAATGAGCTTCTGCAAGTAGTTCTTGTCTCAAATCCTCATTATTCGGCACACACAATCTCTCGTTGAAGACAAGAGTTCCATCAGTCCTAACAGTAAATCCTTGAATTGTACCATCTTCTGCTCGTTTCTTCATTTTGCACAAAAATTGATCATTCTTTTGTGCTTCTCTAATTCGATCTTGAATTTCCGGACGAACCACAAGTGCAGAAATGATTCCCGTCGTGGTGTTCGGTGGTGTCACCACTTCCAAATTCAATTTCTGAAATTCTCTAATCAATTCTTCTTGTTTGGTAGGTAACGTTGCCATGTAACTCTTTCGGCTCAATGCATCTGCAACTACGTTTGCCTTTCCAGGATGGTAGTGAATAGTGCAATCATAGTCTTTAACCAACTCTAACCATCTTCTTTGCCGAAGATTTAACTCTTTCTGCGTGAAGAAATACTTCAAACTTTTATGGTCAGTGTAAATGTCACACTTACTCCCATAAAGATAATGTCGCCATATCTTCAACGCATGTACCACAGCTGCAAGCTCAAGATCATGTGTTGGATAATTCTGCTCGTGTGGTTTCAGTTGTCTTGAAGCATAGGCTACGACATTCCCATGTTGCATTAGCACGCATCCAAGTCCTTGTTTTGAAGCATCACTATAAATAACAAAACCATCGGTACCATCGGGCACAGTTAAAACAGGAGCTGACATGAGGCGTTGCTTTAGTTCTTGGAAACTTTGCTCGCATTGTTCACTCCATTGAAACTTTTCATTTTTACGTGTCAACTTTGTCAATGGACCAGAAATCTTTGAGAAACCTTCTATAAATCTTCGGTAATACCCTGTCATTCCCAGAAAACTTCTGACCTCATTCACATTAGTTGGTCTTTTCCAATTGCTTATCGCTTCAACTTTTGACGGATCTACTTCTATACCTCTCGAAGTAATCACATGTCCAAGAAAAGCAACTTGTTCTAGCCAAAACTCACATTTCTGATATTTTGCATACAACTTTTCTTTTCTTAATATTTCCAATACGGTCCTGAGATGTTCAGCATGTTGCTCTTTATTCCTTGAATACACTAGAATATCATCAATGAACACAATAACAAACCGATCAAGATATGAGTAGAAAACTCGGTTCATTAAGTCCATAAAGACACCTGCATTCGAGACCAAAAGGTACAACGGTGAATTCAAATGACCATATCTTGTTCTAAAAGTGCTTTCGAATGTCACTTTCTTTGATTTTTAGGCGGTGATAACCCGATCTCAAGTCGATCTTCGAGAACACACTAGCACCTTTAAGTCGATCAAATAAATCTTCGATCCTGGGCAATGGATACTTATTCTTAATCGTCAATCGATTCAGTTCTCGATAATCAACGCACGTTCTCAGAGTTCCATCTTTCTTTTTCACAAATAATACTGGAGCACCCCAAGGAGATACGCTTGGTCGAATAAATTCTTTGTTAAGTAAGTCTTGCAACTGAATTTTGAGTTCTTGCAGTTCTCTCGGTGCCATTCGGTATGGTGCTTTTGAGATCGGTGTTGCTCCGGGTACCAGATCTATTGCAAATTCAACTTGACGGTCTGGTGGAATTCCTGGTAATTCCTCAGGAAACACATCTACATATTCTCTTACTACCGGCACTTCCGTGATTTTACTTTTGTCAGATTGTGTTTCGGTCATGGTAACTAAATACCCTTGGCAATTTCTTTTTCTTAGCATTTTCATTGCTTTCATTGCACTTATAATCTTTGATGGAACCTTTGTTCTTGTATCATGAAAACAAATTTTTGGCTCTTCAGGACATTGAATCTCCACTTCCCGTTCACGACATCTGAGTGTTACATGATTTTTACTCATCCAGTCCATTCCTAGGATTATATCAAAATCTCGCATATCTATAACATGAAGGTCAGCTTCTAGTTCCTTCCCCTCTAAATTTATTACTATGCCTTTTATCATCCTAGAAGTTATAATAGTTCTTCCTGAAGGAACACTAACTTCTAGTGTATCACAATCAACATAGCAAGGCATTTCAAGATTGGAACAAAATTTTGTAGAGATAAAGGAATGTGTAGCTCCAGAATCAAACAAAACCAAAGCTGGAGTATTGGACACTTGAAGAATACCTGACATCGTGTCTGCTCCATCCTTGGGGTTATCTTCCCCTTGTGTCATAGCAAAGACTCGGGGCTTCACTTTCTTTTCAGGTACTTGCATTTTCTTTTCAGGCTCTCTCATTTTACTTGGGCAATTATATGACATATGCCCGGTTTTCCACAAGAGTAGCGTACATTCTTTCTAGCCAAAGATTCACCTTTATGATTTTTCTTGCAATTTGGGCACGAGGCTTGTCGGTGCTTGTTGCAGTGTTTGCCGAACCTATCGAAGAACGTGATACTTGTTGCCATCTCTTGCCTGACCGCTCACTTCCACTTTTTCCCGAATTCTCCCTTCTTATTTTTCCATATGAATCACGTTTCTCATTTTGGATTTCTAGTTGCAGACCACTAGAAATTTCTTGTGCTCTTTCAATTACTTCCTTATAAGTTGCCAATTTCAAGCCAGCTAATATTCCCCGAATTTCTGGTCACAACCATTGTTCAAAACGACGAGCTTTCTTTTCATCTGTATCAACCAAATACGGAGCAAAATGAGACAATCTGTTAAAATTCCTTTCATATTCAACCACTGTCATGTTGCCCTGCTTTAAGTTAAGAAATTTGGTCTCCTTCTGCAGTCGATATGATTGAGGGAAATAGCGATCCCTAATCAGATCTTTGAAATCATTCCACGTCAAAGCCTGACGTTGTTCAACAGTCATTGTTCTAGCATGCGACTCCCACCAATAACTTGCTTCCTCAACTAGCTGGTATATAGCACACGAAACTTTTTGCTCTTCAGAACAACCCATCAATTCAAAAATCCGCTCGAGAACTCGGATCCACTCCTCAACATTTTCTGGTCTTTCATATCCTTTAACTTTGGTGGATCCATCCTTCTAAACTGATCAATAATTTCATAAGTTCTCGGTTGGTTGTTCACGCCCACACCTCGAGTTGCTTGCTGCTGCATAAATCCTTGCAGCGTTTGTAAGAACTGAACAAAATCCGCACCATTATCTGGGGTTTGTGGCCCATTTTCTTGGCCCGGATTACGTCTTGACGGCATACTTCAATTTCTAAATCAAAGATACAAGTCATTTACTTTCAGACCTACAGGTTATATTTCGAGGACTTCTTTCTCATAATCATGAAAATTCTTTATTTTCTTTCTCATAGCATAAAAGCATAACACATATTTCTTAACTTGAATACTAAATTTCAGAAGTTAAGAAACACTTCCTAAAACTTTCATCTTTAACTTCATAAAGAATGTGTCGGAAAACTGCATAAATCTTTAATTCGTATCAAGCATAACAAATCAATATACTTTGTCCCTTGTGGACACTTCTTAACCTTTCTCATTTCTTTTGATACGAAAACTTTCAAACATTATCCCGACACAATCTTTCTTTTCATTTCATGCTCACATCATAACTTTGAAAACAGTTAAACATTTTTCATAAACATAAATTACCGAGAGTCGACGTTGAGCAACGGTAATGGCCCACATTCTCTATTCTCAATCAAAAGTTCAAAATCTTTCAAACACATATGATACGTTCATACAATTAGCAAGTCTACGTGAATGTAAACCTTGCTCGATACCAAACTGAACGCCCCATTCTTGTAATGTAGACATTACTAAAATCTTTATTTCTTTAACAATTATAGAATAATAATAACCATAATAATAATATTGGTAAATATTATATAAGCAGCGGAGGTAAAAATTCGATGAACGGACGGCATATACCCTATAAATATGTATATGCCAACCTGAAACAACAACAAAACAACACCAACAGAGCAATAGCAACTAGGGACACATCCCTCATCAATATATATATATAAGTACTCATTAAAAGCCATTGCATTTAAACATAGTTTTTCGTCAAAAACCAGTTAATTTTGTTCTTAAACACACTCAAGTACTAGCATAGTTTGAAACATATTTACATAAAACATGGTCCTGAGAGAATGTATTTGTGGAGCTCATTCCCGTCAGCATCATTCGTCAACCTCTCAGCCTACAAAACATATATGAAAATATGGGATGTGAGCATGTAAACATACTCAGTGGGGAATACACTGCAAGCAGTTATAACCAATTGTGTAATGCACACAACATAATGAACTCTTCTTTAACAGTTACCCTTGCGGGTACTCATTATTTATCTCATTGGCGATTATTCTTGCGGTACTCATTATTTATCTCATTGCGCTTACCATTGCGGTACTCATTATTTATCTCATTGGTTAGCCCTGTGGGCCTCCCGAGGGTAATTCTTTAACATTGAGCCCCTCATGGCCTCCCCGAGTGTAGATCGCTACACTAGACCCCTTGTGGGTCTCCTCGATGGTACTTCTTTAACATTCTAGCTCACATGCATGCACAAAACACAACAATGATTATAACCATACAACGTACTTACAGATCGAGTAAACCCCACCTCGTGTAGACGTTTCAAAATAAATCTCTTGTTTGGTTGTTCGTCCTAGAGCTTCGGATGTCGCGCCACCTAGCACTTTAACATTTCTCTTAACTAAGTTTCATATGTCCAATTAAGTATATTAAACACATCAACGCACGTAAACCGCTTAATCTTAACCATAAACCAACAATACCCTTTTTAACATAACGTATGTTTAACGTGAAAATTTGCACAAGATGTCGCTCATCTTAGATTTAACCTTTATATATGCTTAACTATCATCAAAGATCACAAATCAACCATCAAAATACAAATATCAAAGCTTTAGCATTGAAAGCCCTAATTCGACGTCAAACTAAAATTTTCCAAATTTTTAATACGTCGTTTAAAATCCGAATAAATCATTTTAAGCTTTATTCATAGCATAGAATCCAAATATGAACTCAAAATGATCAAATAAAATCAAAAATCCAACATTACATGAGCTAAGGTTTTCGGCCAAAAAGGGGTTTCCCGACGGCTTCGATTTCAAACGTTTTTCTTGTTCAAAACATGTTTATTTCAACCCAACAACACATATATGAACAAATATCAAGCATATAAACAACATAAATTCAATATCAAGGCCTCAAATTTTCGAAATTCACAAAAATTCCAAGAATGAACATATGCTCAAAAATTCAACGTTAAACGGTTTATCGACGATTAATCCAACGTAACATCAAGAAATAATCAAACAACAACACATCCTCTTCACAATCCATGAAAGGACCGAAAATTCAACATGCACATAAGTTCATGTTTTTAAATTTTTCAAACCGTAGATACGTTCTAGAGATTGAATTATACACGAATTCAAGACCGATTGAAAATTTAATCATTGGATCTTGAAATTCGGAGCATGAAATTTTGAAATTTTTGTGTGTGTGTAGTGTGTGAAGTACGAAATTGGGGAAGAAAAATGATGAAAATGATGAATAGTAGCTATTTATAATCTAATCCATAAATTTTTCTTTTATTTTTAATTTATTTAATAAAGTGATTAATCACCATTTTCTAGAGAAATCCACAAACTCTACACTTTTCTTCATACTTAAGGCATAAGATGTATATTTACATATATGTGCATGTATATCCATTTTATTACTTCTTCACAAATTTTTAATCTAATGCGTAACAAATAACGTTTTAATCGATTCTTATATCCAAATCACTTAATATCATCAATTAATCACCAATGCATAAAATTTAAACTTTCATGCTAAATTCATAATTATAATAACTAAGACATTAAAATTTATAATATCAAACTTTACATTTTCGCTAGGGCGCATCCTCGCTCTTGGCCGAACAACCTAAAAACGTTCAAAACTCAAATTTTTTATTAGTTCACAATTTAAAGAAACATAATTCACTCTTTAAAATATATATATATATAAATACATATATATATATATATATATATATATATATATATATATATATATATATATATATCTTTTTAGAAAATATCTCGCAGATACACATTATAATGAATAGTATCACTCTAAATTATAAATAAGCATGCGCCTAAAGCCGAGTGGCTAGGTTTGGCCATAATATTTTGATCGAGACAGAGCTTGGGCCGGGCCAAAATACTCATTGCGATCCATGGACACGGTCCAGCCCCAACAAATCTATGCTATAATCCTACTTTCAGATTGGGCCGTGTCATTAATTCTTAAGGAATGAATCTATCCATAGTTTTCATTTGACTTATTATAGTCACTTATTAAGAGAACAATAAAAATACTAACAAGAATACTATTTTACCCTTACCGCCTCTAATTGAAATTCCTAGTAAAATAATAGAGTGATGCTATTCAACCATAATGTGACCGATTATAACAAGTTTTATTGAATGAAAAACAGTTTATTTAATATTTGATCTATTAAAAAATTAGTTTTACATTAAAAATAGGTGAAAAATGATATTTATGTAAAAATAATTAACACATTAATTTAATATTATTATTTTATTAATTAATTATATTGATAATTACTAAATGTTACATCACCATAATGTGATCAAGATAGCTTTTATTGAAAATAATAATTCTCTAGACAAAGAAAATTATTGATTCAACAAAGCTTCTCATGTCATAGCCCCTTTCCTCAATTATCTTCCACCAATTCTTCAAAAGAAGAAAAGAATAATTCGTGTGAACATTGAAACATTAAACCCCCCATTTAATCACCAAATCTAGTTATGGAAGGATTAAATAAAATTACAAATTGGAATGTGAATGAGTTAAAAGTTTTGCACTCCTGCACCTACATATACAATTTTAGAGCAATGGCAAGGCATTTAATCCAACTCTCAACAGAGTTCTTGTGAATAAGTTATCACCCACCGTCAGAAACAATCACCACAGTCCTCCTCCCAATTTAAAATCATCCAAGTTATTGAACTTTGGTAAATTATCACAATTGGACCTAAGGTTGCGCGACAAAGCAGGGCATAATATACCAACTGCTTTTAAAGAAGGTTGTATCATTCTCTTGTCGGAATCTGGAGGAAACCAAGAGAAATTGGTTTTCACATTTTTCCAATTTTAGTCATCGATGTTAGTTCAGTTGAGGAGTATGATTTAACGGTAATTGAGGTGTACGATTTGAAGAAATTCTCTCCAGTGAAGATGGCAGCCTGCAAAATTAATTTACTTCATTTTATCTTTACTTTGTGCATACACCGATGCCGAAGCACAATTGATGTTGAAATAAAAGTGATCTTGAAATCAACTTATAATATTTTTGGAAGAGGAAAACCCGTCGTGAAATTTATGGGTGCTTGAACTCAACTTGTTTTTTGAGAGGCTATAGAACAGTGATGAAATTGTATTTTTTATGAAGTTGATTTAGGACTAAATAAAGAAATATAGTATTTCTATTAATTTTTTTAAATATTTCAGACTGGCGTAACCCAGCCCGAATCGTTTGACCCAATGGGCGCAGCTGGCCCTGCCAGGTGTTGTATTTCTCAACTATTAAGAATTAGTGTATAATAATATCCACCAAGTAAGTCGGGAAGGAAGTAGTTCAAACAGGAGGATTGGAAAATGCCCAAAGCAAAATGGGCTTAAAATGTATGGTATGTTTCTTGCAAGGACAATATAATTTAGATTTAACAAAAGAAATATAATCTCCTCTCGCTCATTCGCCAAATAGATAATCTTCTACTAATAAAAAGCCGCAATTCTATTCTACGTTTCTATCTAGATATTCTTAGCTATATTCATCTAAAACACCTAATGAAACTCGTCAAAAAACAATGTGGTCCTAGTTCAATA
Source organism: Salvia rosmarinus (assembly GCA_036937905.1). Classification (NCBI taxonomy): domain Eukaryota; kingdom Viridiplantae; phylum Streptophyta; class Magnoliopsida; order Lamiales; family Lamiaceae; genus Salvia; species Salvia rosmarinus. The sequence continues at coordinate 31,247,658 of CM072819.1, read as the reverse complement.
CACCAACAAGAATAAAAAAATAACACGATATCTACAAAGCATATCTCAATCATATTAAGACGAAACCAAGAAAACAACAAATAGGAAAACAGAAGAAACAGCGCAAAATATTTGCACACGAGACTGGTCAAAGATAGGATTAAACTCACCAAACCATTCACAACATTGCCCCAATCCAGTCTGGAAACTCAGCCCAAAGTACAATGGCAGCAACCTGCTCGACTCCTATGAACTCCAAGCGATCAACAGACAGCTTAACCGTGCTATCCGTGCCTCAAACGGCCACTCGACTCCTCGTTCATTTCACCTTAGATCCCCTTTCTACCAGCATCGTTTAGACCAGATATACAAAGAGAATTCCAAGACATCAAAGAAGATATCTAGCTCAAATAAAAGAAGCCGGGCAAGTCAAAGTAGAACCGAAGCAACAGGAACAAGAGGATTCATTATGAGGCTCTGGAACAAGGTCAAGTTCGGCTTAGTGAGAGGGCATAAGTCCCACAGCTAAAGGTGCAAGTTTCAGATGCATATACTTTTCATATGACAACTATGATATACATTGTAACGCAACCAATTAGCTCGTGAAAGCAAAATTACCTCTCAAGTTGACATTTAGTTGCTAACTTTTCTCTCAGTCTATCCACCGATATAGATCTTCCAGTAGGATCCGACCTCTGGCCGTGGTATCAACTTGAAGCTGTTGCTGGTTTAGATCTCTAAGAACACATCATATAAACCATCATATCTAGGACATGTTAGAAGCAGAAGAGGAAAATACAATATCCAATATCAGCAATGCTGCTAAAAACATTACTTCATTTTGAAGAAGAATGTTTGTATACAATAAGGTCTGGCTAACAGCATTCTCCTCTTTCTCGTAAATACTACACACGAAATAGAGATGACCAGTATAAAGGAAGGCAGTGAGACAAACTGATCCATTTTATGCATAGCTAAACGTAAACAATAACCTAAGACAGCCTAAGAGCCATTTCCTGAAGCAGTGCCCTTTTTGTGATGCATTAATGACATGACTCGTTTGGCATTCTCTAGGACATCAGCAATAATTGCAGCTGCATGGTCAAGAGGTTCTTCTGCAGCTCTCTTCAACATAAACGCCTGTTAGTTAAAAATGGCCACAGATTAAACATAAAACCCCATGACAACACTAAAAGTTACACCTCTTCATGTTTGATAATAGGCACAAACACCATAATGATCATTCTGAATGATTCATAAGAGAACTCCCCAGTTAAAGTAAAAAATGAGATAATTTGAGGTAAAAGGCAAGACTTGTTTTCTATTAATAACTTAACAACCTTTTATACAGATAATTGTTTCATGCAAAATTAAGCATTTTCATCCTGAGAATAGAAAGAATAGCAAGGATTCTGGTGGGGAGGGAGGAAAAGGAGGCGGAGCAAGACCTGTCCGTGATGTGTGATGGTTAGTGAACAAGGTGGTTGGAACCATGGCTCTCCATCTATTTGAACCGGCAAGCCAGCAAAAATCTGAATCTTAATTGACTGCCCCTGTGCAAGCCTCCGAGCCCGGGATAGCCCAACCTGTCCAATACAACCCACATTAAACAATATAACAGATTAGAGGTCAGACACAGTTAAAGTTGCAGTACTTCTGTTAAAACCAGAAACTGAAAATAAAATCCAGCAACTATTGCTGCTCATAAGCCTCCAGGCTAAAACTAATTCACGATTAAAAACAACAACAACCTGACAGCAGCCCTAATTGGGCATTTAAATAACATCCTACTCATACTAAAAATAGAAACCTAAAACTGAAATTAGAAACCTAACAAAATCAACTAGAAATAAAAGAGCGAACATCAATATCTCAGCCCACGAACAGTGGCTCAAGCCCGTCCCCGTCTTCGGTAAACCAACAGAGGCCTCGGCTCCTCCTCGACGCTGCCGCGCCCTTGCTCCTGCTCCCTATCAACTCCATCGTCCTTCGAAACAACCTTGTCCTCAAGGTTGAAGTCCGGAAACTGGCTCTGAAAACTGACTTTGCTAATCCAAGTAGCCTCATCAACCGACTGCCCGACCCACTTAACCAACAACTGTTCCTCATCCTCCTCTCTCTCACGACCATTCCGCCAAGCTAGCACCTCCTCGGGCTCAAACACCGGCCCCATTGGTAATTCCAAAGTCGCCGGTAACTCCGCCTCCACAGGATGGTCGCCCACTACGCGCCGCAGCTGCGACACATGAAACACCGGGTGTATGCGGCTTGTGGGCGGTAAGGACAACCTGTACGCCGTAGCACCCATGTGCGCCTCAACCAAAAACGGCCCATAAAACTTGGGTGACAACTTATGGTAAGGCTGGCGAAAAGCCGTAGACTGTCGATGAGACCAAACCTTCAGAAATACCTTATCCCCAACCTGGAATACCACCTCCCGACGATGCTTGTTAGCCTGCTTAACCATGCTCTGCTGTGCCTTCTCCAAATTACTCTTGAGCGTACCATCACGGCATCCCGATCGCCTAAAACATCGGCCACAGCAGCCACCCTACTCTCACCGGGTAGAAATCGCGGATGGTGGGAGATGCCCGCCCGTACACAATCTCGAATAGGGTAACCCGGCAGCCGTCTGAAAGGCGATATATACCAATATTCGCCCATGAAAGCCACCGTAACCACCGCTCGTTGTTCACAAGTAAAACAACGCAAATAAGTCTCCACCACCGATTCAAGACTTCGTTTGACCGTCCGTTTCCGGATGATACGCAAAACTGAACTTCAACTATGTTCCGGATAATGCAAATAATTCTTTCCAAAACGCACTGACAAACAAGGAGTCACGATCGCGACAATCGATCGCGGAATCCCATGCAGCCGCACTACTTCCTTGGCAAACACTTCCGCTACCGAACGCGCCGTAATCAGCGGCTTGAGTGCTAGAAAGTGCTCGTACTTGGACAAGCGGTCTACCACCACCAAAACCGACGTGTACCCGCCGACTTAGGCAAGCAAGTGATGAAATCCATTGAAATGTTCTCCCAAATCAGATCCGAATGGGCAAGGGCTGTAGCAGCCGGCAGAGACAACGTTCATACTTGGTCTTTTGGCAAACCAAGCACTGGCGACATAACTCGCACTCGTGGAACATACCTCTCGATACACATTCAGCGCCAATCGCCTATAGGTGCGATACGCACCTGCATGCCCCCCGATCGGTGTATCATGGAACTCTTCTAACAGGCGAGGAATCCACTTGGAATCGGAGGCCAACACCAAGCGTCCCTTAAAGAACAATCGCCCTCCCCTCAACTCAAAACCCGGTTTACTAGTGGGTTTCGTGTCCAATGCCTGCACAATGCCCCGTACAAACTCATCCCGTTGCTGCTCTTCCCCCACATCAGCCAACCCCAACCACTCCGGGCCACTAATCGCAGCCAATGAGGCCTCTTCCCCCCTTCTTGAAAGGGCATCCGCCGCAGCATTTGAGATGCCTGTTTTATATTCAATCACAAAATCGTACCCCAGTAACTTCGCCACCCAAACCTGCTGCGATGGTGTCGCTATGCGCTGAGTGAGAAGATGTTTGAGGTGCGGTGATCGATCACGCACAAACCGCCGCCCAATCAGATATGGCCGCCAATGCTCCGCCAATGTTGTACTGCTAAGGCCAAACCCATCATTTCACGCTCATAGGCTGACTTGGAGAGGGTGCGGTCAGCCAAAGACTTGCTGAAATATGCTATGGCCCGCCGCTCCTGCATGAGCACCGCCCCGATGCCTGTACCTGATGCATCACACTCCACCACAAACTGGCGATCAAACTGAGGCATAGCTAACACGGGCGCCTCAGTTAATGCCTTCTTAAGGCGTTGAAACGCTCGGCCTCTAAAGGCCATTCAAACCGAACTGGAGCTTCCTTCTTTAAAAGTGCCGTGAGTGGCCGAGCAATAAGGCCATACCCCCTCACAAATCTCCTATAATAACATGTCAGCCCCAGAAATCCTCGAACCTCGCGGACTGAACGGGGCTGCGGCCCGTCCACGACAGCACTGACTTTTGCCAGGTCCATCGCTACCCTGGCCCGCGAAATAATATGTCCCAAGTATTCAACCTTGAGGCACCGAATGCACACTTTTTCCGATTAGCTCGAAACTGATTCTCTGCTAAGATATGCAAAACCAAACTCAACTGCTCCTGGTGGTCCGCCCAGGATCAGCTGTAAACCAGTATATCATCAAAAAAACCCAATACGAACTTCTGCAAGTACGGCCGAAATAAGTCATTCATGGCAGACTGAAATGTAGCTGGGGCATTTGTCAATCCGAAAGCCATTACCAGGAATTCATAATGCCCGCTATGCGTCCTGAATGCCGTCTTATGGATGTCGGGACCAGCCACCCTGATTTGGTGGTAACCGGAGCGTAAATCTATTTTGGAGAACACAACTGCGCCTGCCAATTCATCCAGCATCTCCTGAATTACTGGAATCGGATATTTGTCCGGCACCGTGGACTTATTGAGCTCGCGATAGTCCACACAGAATCGCCAACTGTTATCTTTCTTTTTAACTAATAGTACCGGACTTGAGAAAGGACTCGAACTTAGCCGTATAATGCCTGCTCGCAACATGTCTTCTACCAATTGTTCAATCTCATCTTTCCGCAAGTGGCCATACCTGTAAGGTCGGACTGACACAGGCTTTGCCCCCGGGGTCAACTCTATCCGGTGGTCCGTTGTCCGACAAGGGGGCAGCCCCTGCGGCTCCTCAAAAACCCCAACATGCTGCCCGAGGACATCATCCAACTTTCCCACTGTGGCCTCAGATAGTTTCGTGGGTTCGCGGACAAGAACAACTGCCCAAAATTCGACCTCTGCGGTCTTGATCAGGGTGCGAAGACTCACCAAGTTCCGACACATCGCCGGATCCCCCCTTAACTCCACTCGACCCCCATTCCATTCAAAATTCATAGTCAAAGTCTCCCAATTCATGCGAACTTCCCCCAATGTGGCCAGCCACGAAACTCCCAAAATTATATCAATGCCACCCAGGGCAAACACATAACAATCCGCCTTAATAGCACACCCTGACAACGAGATAGGTAGTTGCCTACACACGCCTTCCGAAACCTGACGATGTCCCTCCCCCAATTGTACCCCGAATCTGCCCGTCTTATCCGGTTTCAGCCGTAGCGTGGAAATCAAAGATGAAGAAATAAAGTTGTGGCTAGCGCCACTATCGATCAAGATTGTCACTGTGCACCCTTCCACCACGCCCCGAAGCCTCATAGTCCGAGGGCTAAAAATTCCAGCCATAGAATAAACTAGAAAATCTCCACCTTCTTTCGCCCCCCCACTGATCCTCCTGACTAGGGGTGAGCATTCGGATTTCGGTTCGGATTTTTGCCTAATCCGAACCGATCCGAAAATCCGAATTTTGAAAGAAAAACAATCCGATCCGAACCGAAAATCCGAAAATTCTATAAAAATATCCGAACCGAACCGAAAAATCCGAAATTATGAAAAATTCGAAAAACCGAAACCAATTTTTGTTAATTCTTATCTATATTTATATTAGATTTAAAAATATTTAAATAAAATATTATTATTATATATAAATTGTATATAATTCGGATTTTCGGATTTTTTCGGATTTAAAAAATCCAATCCGATCCGATCCGAAAATCCGAAATTTTGAAAAATGTCAATCCGATCCGAACCGAATTTTAAATTTCAATTTGGTTCGGATCGGATATTCGGATTTCGGGTATTTTGCTCACCCCTACTCCTGACTCTCTTCCTGTCCCGTCACCTCGCAATACTCACACTGTTGGAGATCCAACTCCTTGTCCTCTTTAGCCACCATCACCCTCAACTACTTAAAAGGGCAGTCATGTCCGGGTGTAAAGGGTTTCTTACACCTAAAACATAGTCCTTTCGCCCTAAGATCCTCTAACACTTTTGGCGGAAGCCGAGTGAATCGTGAACGGGCAGTGGACTGCCCGGACAGCCCTGAATTTGTCCCCGAGGACTGCCCCGCCACCTTAGAAAAACTGCCGCTCGACCCCCGCCCACTGCCGCCTCCTGTTACTGTGTTACTCCCCCCTAGCGGCCTCGAAAAATTTCCCGAATGCATCCCCGAACCACTGAAAGTTGTACTCCCTCGTCCTTCATTCGGAAAGGACATATTGTCCTCAATATCCCTGGCTAATTCCATGGACGTCTCCAAATCATTTGGGCGAAGCAACCGTAATGAGCCTCGAATCGGGCCCTTCAACCCGTTCATAAAATACCCCAAATAGTGAGCATCAGACAGCCCTGGGACCTGACTCGCCAATTGGACAAACACCGATATGTAATCCTCCACTGTTCCGGATTGTCTGACCCCGGACAGCCGTTCGAACCTGCTGCCCCTAAACCGTGTGTCGAACCGTGCTACTAGCGCCTGTGTGAACTCGTCCCACGACATTCTTGGCTTCCTCGTTCTCAACCACGTCAACCAGTACAAGGCAGGCCCGTTGATATGGAGCGAGGGGTAGAGGGAGTAGGCATGCATGGGAAGAAGCCATTGCTTGTGTATCAAAGGAAGAAGAAGCGTGAGGATCGGGTCTAGTCCACTTTCGTGGGCTGCTGTGTGGGGAAGGAAATTGTAATTATTGTAAATACTGTAAATAGTATGAATAGGTGGCAGTTATTTATTATTTCTAGTATGAATAGGTGGCAGTTATTTATTATTTAGGAAATAGGTGTCTGTTGGGTAGAAGTCGGTTATCTCTTTAAGTATGAAAGGGTGGGTTATAAATAGGGAAAGGAGGGTAGTTATTTATTATGCTGATATTGTATTGAAAGCCTGGAGGCTTCTTGGGCGGCTCTGCCGCTAGGAAAATAAAGAACAAGAATTCTGCAAATATTCTCTCTTTAAATTCTGCTTTGTTCATATTAATTGGTCCGACCTGCCGGATCCCGTCCTCACGCGAAGATGACGAGATCGCAAGTGGAGAGATTAGAGGCATTGGAGAAGGAACAGCGGGAGATAAGGGAAGATCAGAAATCAATGAAGGAAAATCTGGAAACGATCACCGCCACACTCACCGAATTGGTGCAAGTCATTAAGACAAAACCGGACTCTAAGTCCGGCGACAAAGGATCCAACATGGAAGATGGCCACGAATCGGAAGATGGCAGTGACAAGGGGGAAAGCAGCGATCAGGGGAGAAATAAGGGGACTCTGCAACTGCCGTCTTTCGACGGAACTGACCCTATTGGTTGGCTGGCCCGCGCCAACCAACAGTTTGAAATCGCCGGAACTGCGCCGGAAGTACGAGTTTCAGCGGCAGTAGTGGCTATGGAAGGACCAGCTCTGTACCGGATGACATGGCTGTGTTCACGGAAGCCCTCACTCACGTGGAAGGGATTTTCGGAGGCGTTGGTGTCACGATTTGATACCCGTTTCCAAGGGGACGCGTTCGAGAGATTGGCCGATATTAAACAAACGAGGAGTGTAGATGAATATGTCAATTTATTTGTCCAACTTGCAAGCCAAGTGCCGGGCCTAACCGATGCACACTACCTCGGTTACTTCATGAAAGGGCTGAAGGATCCGATCCGGGGTTCCCTACGCTTATTCAGACCCACCGAGCTGGAGACCGCGATGGAATTGGCACGTGACGTGGAAGACAATTTGGCAATTCAGGGAGGGGGTCGTAACAATCTCAGTTGGAGTAATTCGATGCCGAAAGGGGGTGGTTGGAATCGAGGTGTAACAACGGCATGGACCGGATCTGTTGGGGGACCGAGTAAGAGCTTTGCGGGCAGCAGTGCGCGACCGGGAGACAAATCAAATGCTTCGAGGGCTAGTGAAGTGGTACAGCCCCCACAGCGGCCACGCTTCACAAGACTCTCATCACAGGAACTCGCGGAATTGAAGGCCAAAGGGCTGTGTTTTCGATGTAGAAAGCCGTATTCGCCGGGGCACGAGTGTCCTCTCAAACAATTGCGAGTCATGATCGCCGAAGAGGGAGAAAAGGTGGACTTGCAGCAGTACGAGTTCTATCAACCAACGGGACTTGAAGAAATAGAAGAGGCGCACGAGGAGCCCGTCGAGGAAGACGTTGAGTTGCCATTGTATTCGATGGCTGGCATTGACACCGCGCGAACTATGCGCCTGCACGCGAGGATGGGAGAACACACTATCACAGTGTTGATCGATAGCGGAGCAAGCCACAACTTTATTTCGAAGACGCTCGTGAGCCGGCTACAACTACAACCCGATCGAGAGGAACGATTCAGCGTCTTATTGGGAAACGGGCTGCGCCAAGAAGCAGAGGGTGCATGCCGGAAGGTTGAGGTAACTCTTGCAGGGTGTCATTTTATATTGGATTGCTTTGTATTTCCCTTGGGCGGTGTAGATTTAATTTTGGGAATGACATGGCTTTCGACTTTGGGAGAGGTCAAACACCACTATGATAAGATGTTAATGAAGTTTGAAAAGGGAGGACGTTGCATTGAGTTGCGTGGTGATCCTCAGTTGTGCCGTGGTCCAATTGGTATGAAGTCGTTAATCCACTCTCGAGACGCACAAATGTGGGCAATAGTATTTATGAGATGGCAATGCTAAATCTCACGAGCAACGGAGCGAAGGGTTACTGAAGTGTTACATGAATTCGAGGAGTGTTTGGGGATCCAAATCCTTACCACCAAAGCGTGAGACGGACCATCGCATCACCTTAGAGGAGGCACCAAGCGGTGTCCGTGCGACCATACCGCTATGGTCATCACGGAAGGACGAAATTGAGAGGCTTGTAAAAGATATGTTAATGGCGGAATTATAAGGCGAAGCTCTGCGCTTTCTCAAGCCAGTTCTTGTTGGTGAAGAAGAAAGACGGAAGTTGGAGATTCTGTGTCGATTATCGAGAACTAAATAAGGTGACGATACCGGACAAGTACCCCATTCCGGTTATACAAGAGATGATCGACGAATTGGCTGGGGCGGTCGTCTTCTCCAAGATTGATCTCCGCTCGGGCTATCACCAGATCCGAGTAGCAGCTGCCGATATCCCCAAGACCGCTTTCCGAACTCACAGTGGCCACTATGAGTTCTTGGTCATGCCCTTCGGCCTCACGAACGCACCAGCGACATTCCAATCCACAATGAATGACGTGTTCCGGCCCTATTTGAGAAAATTTGTGTTGGTATTTTTTGACGATATACTCGTCTACAGCCGCTCATGGGAGCAGCACCGAGTGCATTTGGGAATGGTGCTTCAGATTTTACAAGAGAATCAATTTCTAGCTAATCGAAAGAAGTGCACTTTTGGTTGTCAGCAAGTGGAATACTTGGGCCACGTGATCTCGGAGGCGGGCGTAGCAATGGATTCGGAGAAAATTAAGGCAGTGTTGGAGTGGCCGAGACCTTCTAGTGTTCGAGAGGTTCGCGGATTTCTAGGCTTGACGGGATATTACCGTCGATTCGTTCGTGAGTACGGCTTGATCGCACGGCCATTAACAGCATTGCTGAAAAAGGAGGCTCCCAAACGTCTCGAATGGACGACTGAAGCAGAAGAGGCATTCCACCGTTTGAAGAAGGCTCTCACGGAAGCACCGGTGCTGGCACTACCACAGTTCGATCGGCCTTTCGTGATCGAGTGTGATGCATCGGGAACAGGGATAGGGGCAGTATTAATGCAGGAACGCCGACCGATCGCTTATTTCAGCAAGTCCTTGGCGGATAGAACTTTGACAAAGTCAGCATATGAACGGGAAATGATGGGCCTCGCTTTAGCTGTTCAACATTGGCGGCCATATTTACTCGGAAGAAAGTTTGTAGTGCGAACTGATCATCGAAGCTTGAAGCACTTGTTGCATCAGAAAATTGTCACTCCTGCCCAACAAGTTTGGATTGCCAAATTGATGGGATATGATTTCGATATCGAGTATAAAACGGGGATTTCAAATGCTGCGGCTGATGCTCTTTCCCGGCGTGATGGCAATGTTGAGTTGGCTGCGTGGAGCAGGGCTGAATGGTTGGGTTTCGACGGAGTGGAGATCGAGCAGCGGAATGATGAATATCTCAATTCCATCATCATGGCAATCCAGCAACAACCCGACAGTAAACCCGGATTTCGACTCGTAGGAACAAAGCTATTCTTCCATGATCGTGTTGCTTTACCGACTACGTCGAAGTGGATCCCCGAACTCCTCCACGAGTTTCATGATACCCCTTTTGGTGGTCACGCGGGGGTATTACGCACATATCGGCGTCTTGCATCCAATGTATATTGGAAAGGTATGTTTAAATGCTTAAGGAATATGTGGCTAAATGTTTAATTTGTCAAAAGATGAAGTATGAGGCGATGTCACCCGCCGGGTTGCTACAGCCATTGCCTATTCCGCAGCAAATTTGGGAGGACATTTCTATGGATTTCATAACTTGCTTGCCTAAGTCGAAAGGATTTTCTGTTATTTTGGTAGTTGTTGATAGATCGTCAAAATATGCACACTTCATAGCGTTGAAACCGCCGATTACGGCACGCCGATGGCGAAACGTTCATGCGGGAAGTGGTCCGGTTGCATGGAATTCCTAGCTCTATTGTTAGCGATCGAGATTCAATGTTTGTAAGCACCTTTTGAGAGAATTGTTTGTGCAGTCGGTACTCGCCTCAAGTTCAAGATGACTACCATCCCGAGACGGATGGCCGACGGAGGTGACTAATAGGGTGCTCGAGACGATCTTCGTTGTTTTACTAGCGAGCAGCCCAAGATGTGGGTAAGGTGGCTGGCTTGGGCGGAGTTTTGGTATAACACATCCTTTCAAACCGCAGCCGGATGACACCCTTCGAGGCGGTATATGGCGCCGCCAACCTTGCGCCGCTTTCACCGGGAGAGTGTACGGTGCGGCGGTGGCGAGACTCTATCTAGTCGTGATGAAGTCTGCAGCACCTTCGTCGGAACTTGCTACGGGCTCAACAAGAGATGACGGTTCAGGCCAACAAACATAGAAGGGACGTGGATTTTGAGGTTGGAGATCGAGTTTTTCTGAAGGTTCGACCTTTTCGACGTGCTTCGCTGAAGGAGGGTAAAGACCACAAACTCTCCGCCAAATTTTATGGGCCTTTCGAAGTGCTTGCTCGAGTTGGGAATAGGGCATACAAGCTGCAACTTCCGGAGGGCAGCAAAGTGCATCCGGTATTTCATGTTTCACAACTAAAGAAGGTGGTGGGGGGTCACGAGGTCACAGCCGAACTGCCAGAGACGATCGAGTTGCCGGTAATGCCAATCCTTGAGCCAGAACAAATCTTAGCATGGCGAACGATTCCGGTAGGGGCGAATAAAGTCGAGCAACTGTTGGTTAAGTGGAAGGGCGAGAGTGAAGATGATGCAACTTGGATTGACTTGCAGAATTTCATGGGCCAATTTCCAGATTTTGACCTTGAGGACAAGGTCGATTCAAAGGAGGATGGAATTGATATGGAGCGAGGGGTAGAGGGAGTAGGCATGCATGGGAAGAAGCCATTGCTTGTGTATCAAAGGAAGAAGAAGCGTGAGGATCGGGTCTAGTCCACTTTCGTGGGCTGCTGTGTGGGGAAGGAAATTGTAATTATTGTAAATACTGTAAATAGTATGAATAGGTGGCAGTTATTTATTATTTCTAGTATGAATAGGTGGCAATTATTTATTATTTAGGGAATAGGTGTCTGTTGGGTAGAAGTCGGTTATCTCTTTAAGTATGAAAGGGTGGGTTATAAATAGGGAAAGGAGGGTAGTTATTTATTATGCTGATATTGTATTGAAAGCCTGGAGGCTTCTTGGGCGGCTCTGCCGTTAGGAAAATAAAGAACAAGAATTCTGCAAATATTCTCTCTTTAAATTCTGCTCTGTTCATGACCTTCCTTTCCTGCGGAGTGTCATGTAGCTTGAACTGCTGCTCGGCTCTCGCTATCCACCCAATCGGGTCTTCTCCCTCGAACGTCGGCAGCAGTACGCTTCTTCGCGCGTGATTGCCCACAGCTGGCGTCTCCACGTCTCCTTGCGACGATCCCCCTGGCGATTGCTCCTCCGCCGATTTCCGCAGGATCACCTTCAACAGTGCGGCCAAGGACTCCGCGATCCCAGCCAGTTGCACGTTGTTCAAGTCCAGCTTCTTCGCCATCTCAGCCTGATCAGCCTCCAGTTTATCCATCCGGTCGCTGTTCGATCTCGTCATTCCAGCGGGAACGGGATCCGGCAGGTCGGACCAATTGTTAAAACCAGAAACTGAAAATAAAATCCAGCAACTCTTGCTGCTCCCAAGCCTCCAGGCTAAAACTAATTCACGATAAAAAAAAAACCTGACAGCAGCCCTAATTGGGCATTTAAATAACATCCTACTCACACTAAAAATAGAAACCCTAAAAACTGAAATTAGAAACCTAACAAAATCAACTAGAAATAAAAAGAACGAACATCAATATCTCAGCCCACGAACAGTGGCTCAAGCCCGTCCCTGCCTTCGGTAAACCAACAGAGGCCTCGGCTCCTCCTCAGCCTCCTCCTCGACGCCGCCGCGCCCCTGCTCCTGCTCCCTATCAACTTCACCTTCTCTCTCTCAAGAAAGAGAATATTTTTCCCTAAACACTGAGTTTTCTATATTAAACCTTAATGTGACATTTCAGAACGAAACATTGTTTATTTGGGGAAGGAATCTAGTGCTATGGTTTTCTGTTGACTCAATAGTGAGTCAATGTCTTAATCATAAATTCATAATAATAGAAAATATCTAAAGTTTATTACAATGCTTACAAAGTAATTATCAAATTTAGTGCATGAAATTCTTTGCTCTGGCCTGGAAATCTTTGACCCAAAATCTCAAATGCAAAGCACCCTAAGACATCATACTGTTTTGATGTTTCGGATATCTTCATATGAGATTTAAACCGCCTAGTTCAATCTAATGTGCATCTAAATGGCTGTGAGTTTTTTTTGAAGGAAAAGTCCCGCAATAAAAGAGCTTCATAGTGAGAAAAAGGAGTTTAACATGCCTGCAGCTTTCCAAGATGCCATGTCCCTGAAATGCTTACTACCTCAAGCACTTTGTCATGCATAGATTGAGGATCAAAATTGTCATAGTTCTCATCTTCATTCTGCCATAGGTCGACACCACCCATATAACTCCCAATATTAGCTACAAGGACGCCCTCTGCATCCTAAATCGACGAAGTAACAAAACACTTCCAATAAGAATGCTGCATTAGTTTGGTTGCTGTACAAATATTTTTACATAGACTCAGCAGAAAGAAAAATACAACTTAGATTTGAAAAAAATAAAACATAGATGCTGATAGTGATAAATAAAAGCAAAAGATTACTTAAGGGGAAAAGGCAGAACAATTTTGTGGAAGATATTCAGTATGACGTTTCAAGAAGGCACACTGTTAGCACATATCAGGTATTCATAACTCTGTTGCACTGACCTCAGGAACCTCAATCTCGACACCATCCACCTCAACCCGAACTTGCCAGGGGAACTCGGCAAATGTCCTATCCATTATACTCTTAGCACCTTCTCTTGCATAAAGAACCTTATTCATGAACTGCAACAAAAAATTATTTGAGCTAGATAATAAAGTAAACTATTTTATGATAAAGGACTTTAGCCAATGATAGGGCCTTGACCAGCAATGGAAAATATGCACAGGTGCAGAGCACAAAGACACTTAACGACTCTCATCCACTCCACAGTAATGTTTGCTAAGTGCAACTATAGTAGTGCATTAGCACCGTGAGAAATAAAGGCATTTCATATTAGTTAAATGAACTTTTGAAAAAGGCAAATAGATAAGTACACAGACATCGACTTGAGTTTGACAAACAACATTTAGCTTCATACCTAGAACAACATCTGATTTCAAATTCAAACATGACTTAGCATGAATCTCAAGTGATAGACAACTAATGTCTATAATTAAAACATAAGATACCAAAGAAAAAAAAGAAGCCACAGTATAAAGCGCAAATGAACATAAAAAAAAAAATCAGAGAATACATCAAACAACAATGGAAGAAATAATTTCAAATCTCTGCCATTAGCTGCACAATAGATGGAACAGAGAAGTCTACAAGGTGCTCTAAGCACCAATTATTTTGCTATAACTGAACAGACCAAAGCGAATGAGCTCAATTTTTAAGAGACTGAATGACAGAAATACATGGACATATCTATGTCACTTTTTTTACTGCTATTGTAAATTAGACGATCTTGAAACTTAAGAAACCTAAAGATTCCCTTCAACAAATATACCAAAGAACGAGAATCAGACAATGGTCTCATGCATCATCAAGCCAAGAATGTAATATCAATAATATGACACTCACTCTGTCATTTGCAGTAATTTCCAGAAAGAACGAGGTTTCACTGCCATTGACATATTACAATGTTTTAGAAAAAAATTCTATTCACTTAGAAAATACCATCAAAAGTATTCACAAATAATTAACAAGCACAACGACTTTATTTCCAGAAGCTGTGACCATCCTCAATGGCACAAACTAACTGCATCTACCTGGTTGTAGAACTTATCAGGGTTCTCTTCTCTCATATTATGGATTTCCAAAGCAACTTTTGCATCGCATCCAACCCCTACAAAAGCAGCAATTGTGAGGTAAGGCACACATTTTGTACACAAAATTATCTGTGTAAAAATTGGTGCAAGGTTGTCCGGAGAAGCTACAGATCAATAAACTAAAGATGGCCAAGAAGTTTGATACGAAATATACCAAGATAGTTGTTCATAAATTTAGGAGAATGGAGTGGTTTCCTGTGCTGGCTCGAGACTGATACCTTCCATCTATCAAGCATGGTAACTGCAGCATGTTCTATATGATCCAATAACGTGTACAGGCCTCCTTGCCTCTCAACTGAACCTAGGCCAGCCCCCCAAGAAAGTACTCGAGCCATATCATTCCCAGTCCCAGCAGGAAGAATGGCCACTGGTGGAGGAGAAACAAAGTTTTGCTTGTCTATTGCATTCAGTACCCAGCCAACAGTACCATCTCCTCCACAAACAAGAATTCGGAAATGAGGCATCTTCCTAAACAAGTAGAGTCCAGCTTCTGGCCCTTGCGTTGAGCTTAATTCGAAAACCTAAAGTGAACGAACTAATTAAGGAATCAAAAGACAGAGAAACTTCGGTAGGAATACTAATATACAGTTCAATAAATCCATTGAATTTTCATCTTGATAAATGTTTCTAATTTCAGATGATTCCTTCAACCTCATACTAGTCCTAATCGCCAGAAACTGATGAGCAATAAAAATCATTAATTGATCAATGAATATCATAATCATAAGAGTGATACAGATAATGGCTAAAGGCATAGATGAAGCAACTACTCCTTTGACCTTTCTATGCTGCTCTTAGATTTCCAACCTCTTCCATAATAAGTTTCACTAAACTAATTGGAGGGGAAGAAAAAGCACATAGAAATAAAAATAAAAAGCTTTTAACCCAAAAGGGAAAACTTGGTATTTACTGTGGACAAATATGATTTATCATCAATTCTTAAGCTCCAACTATCCTAAGGATGGATGAAACTATCATCATTGCATCCATGTTTTCCAAGATATACAGTTACAAGTTTATGGTCAGACACTCCAGACTTGTTCTAATGCATATTTGGTTCAAAATGAGGCCTAGATTAGATGATATTGTCCAAACAACTCTGACCTGTACAGGATTCAGAAGAATATTCAGTTTCTGTCTGAGTGAATTTCCACGTTGAGCTCCACTCTTTTTGTTGATGAACACAAGCAAGGGCCTAGCCTCTGGCGGCAGATCATTTAATTCATACTTTCTTCTCAAGCCTCCTAACTGAGTCTCCTCCTTTTGATTAATTGATGAGCTTCTTTTCAAAATAGGACTCTTTACCATCATTTTTGCTTCTCCATTTTGGTCCACCTCCTCAGCATTTGTACGACCGGTTTGGTTTTCTTCAATTCTATGAGAACCATTCACCATCTGACCGGTCTCCATAGTGATCTCCGTGGAGGTGTCACTCATATCACTAATATTACCAGTATCTTTTGAGATCTCAACTCCATGCTTATATTTCATACTTTGACTTCTAATGCTAGCACGCACCGAAGATGCAATCTCATTGGCTCCCTGGGTGATGGAACTCAGTAATCCACCAGAAGAAGTCCTATTGAATTGCTTAACATATAGAGGTGATAGTATAAGCCTTCTATAAGGACCCAAATCACAAATATCCCTGTGTCATTGAACAAACTACCATGGCAGTCAACATGCACCAAGCGCTGACACCATAAGCAACACCATATTGGGATTCACCAAGAAAAGTGCCACTGCATGGCTCTTCACAGTAGCAACAGAATGAGGATTCATCATGTTGATCTGTTACCTCGGTCCAACGCACTGCCCATTGATGCATCATGTGTTCATAACCAAACATCGACACACACTTACAGTCTTTGTGGGCATTAGAGGAGCAGCCCAAGTGGGATGCTGCACCACATATGCTGCAACGGTGGATAAAACTATCTGAAGCTACCATTTGGCCGAGAGTTTGAGAAGGTGAGACAGACTTTAAACAAACACAGCAGTTTAAGCTTTTCCCTCGAGTTACAGATTCCAAAACCCAAGTATGAGGAGCCAGGGCAATTTTGTGCCTTGTTTTTGGGTTTTTCTTTGACCTGGCTATGGCTCTCATCCAAGTTAAATTGATATTTCTTCTCCACTGGAAAGCTGTATAAAAAATAGTTAATATGCCCACCAACCCAGCAATGAAGCAAGATATAATAAACAGATGAGATTCTGTCATTTCAGCTGGATTTATCCAGCTGGGAAGAAGAGCATCAAATTCCCATAAGTCATCCATGTCTAGAATAATTCTCTAACAGTTTGCTTACACATACTCGAGAAAAATAGCTCATCCGCAACCAGATTGTCAGCCTCAGTCCCCATTGAGGTTACAGACACCATATTTTACATCCCGAATTGATTGTATATTCACCACCGGCTACAAATTGAAACTGTCTGCTTTGCAAAACTATCAAATGACTCAACTGCACTCTTTCAGAAAGTTCAGCTTATCTGAAACCTTGCCTGCAAATGCCTCAACTACGTTCCTGCATCAGCCAATCATCTAACTTCTTCTTGCGAAGCTCCTTAACTGTGAGAATGAAATAAAGAACTGCAACAGTTAAGCCATGCAAGTACCTAAACACATAAAGTATGTGCAAAGTATTTGATTTACATCTTTCTGGCAAAGATCATCGGAAAAATATTCTAGAAGGATCATGACATCAGTTATGAACATAAGTACGTAACTAATGCTTAGATTTCTCATTTAACAAAAAAAAAAAGCAACCAAAAGCCAGCATCTTAGTAAACACAGCAAATTCATCTCTAATTACAGGATCAGAACATGAGATTCATATCCATCATCTCCGTTCTCCCTTATTTTAACAATAGCCATACTTATTCTATCTTAACGAATCATATGGAGAAATGCAGATGCATATACGAGTCCACTATAAATTGCAAACACCCATGTGATACCAAAGCTTAGAATCTATAGGAAAGCAGGTCAGGTGGTGGAACACATCTTTCTTTATTCTTAAATCTCAATTTTTTTTAAATAGGTCATAACGCCGTTAGGAAAATAACATTATCCTAATTATAATAAACCTACACACCTAGGCCATCTGAAGCTCCAATGTAAGACGAGAACTAGCGGTAAACCAATAAACGCATATATTGCTATCGCCAGCTTACCAACTAACATTAGCCGAAAAAAACATCATTGAAACCCCCTCAACACCAAATTAACCTCATTCTCTCCCTAACACACCAGGGTACATTTGCTCATAGTTGCGAAACTCAAATCTCCTACAACAGGCAAAAAATTTACATAATCCACGTACTTTTCCTTCAACATTAAGCAACCAACAAAAACACCAAATGTCCCAATCTCCACGCATACAATAATGTGAATCTAAACGGAAAACTCACGAAGAAATCACCACCGACGGAACCCTACGGGCTACGAACAGCGAGGCAATGTTTATCCCACAAACAATGGAATCAATCACGCGACAGGGGAAGGAATAAGGCGATATTTCTTATTCCTTGGCTCGTGATTCTGTGCGCATTGGACGTGCGAAACTTGTTTTTTCTGGCAAAATTACATGCATTTCGGGAAATCCGTATCAAATGTTTTTGCGTATAATTTTTTGGTTAAAAATCTTCCTTTTTAGAGATTCTGTGGAATCGAGATTCCCACTGAATATCGTCTAGAGAGGGGTACTTTGGAAATGAAATCAGAAAGACACGTGGCGTGAAATAAAGGCGTTTAAGTGTGCAGTGGACCCTTAGCAATGGAGGAGTACGGTCGGTTAATTTAATTATTTTAAGGAAATGTATAAACGTTTCACGATTTTTTACGTAATATCACGATATAAATATATTATTGTTTTAGTCTTTAACATTTTAGAAATTTTCACTTAATGTCTTGTTGATACGTATAAATCTTTACGTGGTTATTTAATTTCATCTTGGTCAGTCAATACAAAATTAAATAAAATATGAAAAATCACATCCAAAACAACGTTGTTCCATTTCTTTTGCATGTCAATATAAGGGAAGAAATAAAATGATGTCGTTTTGGATGAGTTTGTTCACATTTTTATTTCATTTTTATAATAACGTAGAATCCAGTATGGAATTCTGGCAGCTACGTAAACGTTTGTACATTGAAAATTGATTGACGGGACATTAAGTGAAATTTTTTGAAACGTTATAGTCCAAAATAACAATATGCTTATATTGGGACATTAAGTAAAATTTATGAAAACATTAGGATATTAACTGATATTTACCCTTATTTTAAATTTTTGTAGAAGCTTGTAGTAAATTTGGTTTAATATACATAAATAATTAACTAAGATTAATACCAATAGCTATGTAATCAATTGGACGACGCATAAATTTAATTAATATACCTTCTAGACTTCCACTCATGTATTTTTTTTACAATGTGCATGAGATAAAAATCCAAATATTTTAATACTATATAATTTAATCCAATTATTATTATTAATTCTGATTTGAAAAATGTTTATGTAATGACAAAAATTTGGGTGAGCTCCGCCTCACCGTGAGTTCCCCTTGTTTTTTGTTAAAATAATTCTATATTAATTATGGTGAGTAAGGATAATTAGATTTTGTTAATTTATAATTAAATTTATTATTTTTAATTCAAAATCAGAATTTATTAATTCATAATTATGGTTTATTAATTCACAAATAAGGTTTATTAATTCATAATTAAAGTTTATTAATTCAAAATTAGGGTTTATTATTCAAAATTAGAGTTTATTAATTCATAATTAGGGTTTATTATTCAAATTAGAGTTTATTAATTCACAATCAGGGTTTATTAATTCAAAATTAGAAGTGTATGTGTGTTGGCCTAGTGGTAGAGTGATTAATGCCCGAGGTCAAAGGTCTCGGGTTCGAGTCCACTGTGACGCAGCATTTAAAATTTTCTGTATTAATTGACCAAAAAAAATTCAAAATTAGGGTTTATTATTCAAAATTAAGGTTTATTAATTCCAATTAAGGTTTATTAATTCAAAATTAGGGTTTATTATTCAAATTATGGTTTATTAATTCCAATTAGGATTTATTAATTCAAAATTATAGTTTATTATTCAAGATTATAGTTTATGAATTCAAAATTATTATTTATTATTCATAATTATGATTTTATTAATTTATAATTAAGATTTGTTAAATAATTAATTAATTAATTAATTACGTGGTCTCAACTCACCACCCCTTATGTAATAAATCCATACGGTTGGTGCCCATCCCTATTAATAGGCTTTCACCTACACACTTACCAAATTCTAACAAAGTACAATAAGAAAATACAGGATTAAAAGTGAATCTTCTTTGTCTTCTTGTGATTTTGGTAGTGACGTCTTGTGATTTTGGTAGCCAACGATCAATAGCCTTAGGAATAGGCTATCCCATTCATTTATCCAAGTAAATATAAAGACTCATTTTCAGGTGACGTTGTTACGGACTTTGCCAGCTTAAACCTGCATGATCCCTTACATTGCGTTGTTTATGATTTATAAGTCAGTATCTACTAAATTGGGTGTTGGATATGATATACTCAAATCACTATCATCTCATATACACTGATAAATTAAGAAGAAAAGAGACAAATATATCACATATATATCAGATTCAGTGTTAACATTGAGATGCCAGCTCCAAAAAAGCCTAGTAATAAACAGAGCATCAAAATATATAGGCCATAAAGTGATGAACATTCTCAAGCATCACTACATGAATATTGATTCAAAAAGTGTCATCATAATTTTCCCTAATGTTGAACAGCCTTCCTCGTGATATTCCATTTTTCTTATACGCTTATGATTGTCGATATGTTTACCATTATCTTGGTTGTTCGAGTCAATGCTTCTATGTATCACCACCATTATGTTCTGAATGATGCCGCTTACTCCTATAAGATCTGCAAGGCTGTTTCTTCAATTCTTCTATGGCTCCCAAGCAAACAGGTTTCAAAATCCTTTAGAGCCAAAGAGACCTTTTTCTTAGTATTCATTTACTCCGAGATTGCTTGAGAATATGCACAAAATGGGCAGTTAAACTCCCCCCTTGTACTGAAGCTCGTATGAGAACCCGAGCAGCTCTCATGAACCACCAGCTGTCAGGAATTAGTATACAAACCTTAAAAATCCCCACCGTTATTACATTTCACAGACAATTAGCTGTATGAAATCGACAGAACCTTGGCTGAATGAACACTGAGAGCTCAAAATGCATTCTTCTTTGTTTCAATACCAGTCCTCTCATCAAGACACCCATCACTATCACCAGAAACAACAACAACTTCAGCGTCACCACGATCTGTAACATTTCTAGGAATTTCTTGCTCAAATCCATCCTTGCATCCGCTAGATGTTTTCTGTTCAAGGAAACGTGCAGTATCACCTGCATTTCCATGTTCATAGTCATGTTCAGCGTTGTGATTACAAACCTGTCCTTTATGATGCATCTCTTTGTCATGACCTAGAAGCCCCTTTGAAGAAGTAAACTCGACATCTCCAGGATATTCTTTTTGTCCCATGCTCCCAATGCAAGTTTTGTTTCCCGCGCTGTACCCTAGATCTTGACTGACTTCATCAACTCTTGCGGATACATCTGCTAGCATATTCAGATCAAGCCGATCAGTTGCCGAGCAATTCCGCTGTTTTTGCTCTGACCATCACAACCCACGTGCATTCCTTCTTCTCTTTCACTTAGCACATTATCTTTACCAAGTGGATTAAGTTTATCCCTCTCTCAGTAGATTTCAGGACACAAAAACCTTCCTTGTCATTTTTTGCTTCTCTTCTCACTTTGCCCGCGTTCATGTCATACTTATCATTTGGCAGTTCAGAGTCACAGTGAAGAACCTGAATTTTTCCTTCTCCTTCGTCATTTTTTACATGATCTTCAACATGAGGCTCCAATCTATCCACGTCTTCAGAAGATCTGAGGCCACATAAACCTTCCTTGTCATCTTTTGCTTTTCTAATCTCTATTTTTGCGCATTTTCATCACCAGATTTATCATTTGGCATTTCAGTGTCACAATGAGGAGCTTTTTTTTTTTACAATGCAAAACTTCATCAGCACCGTCTATATCCCTCAAAGATGTACATTCATATTATCATCCTCGGGAGTTCCATCTGTTCCAGTTCCTTGAGAAAGCTGGTACTTCTTTCCAAGACAGACCTCTCTGTTTCGCTGCATTGTCCAATCATCACTGATGTATCTACCAAGTGTCTATTAACAACTGAAGATGATAATTTTACCTAAATCTTGTTTACAGTGGATGATAGCATTCTCATACTTCTTGGATAGTTCTTTATGGCCTTCATTACCATCTTCGGATATGATCTGGTCTTTACCTGACTTACCGCTTAAAATTTTACTGGTAGAACATCTCTTCTCTTTAACTCGTGATAAGTTTTCACGGGGCTTATCACTATGCATGAGGCAACTACTATTCTTAACTGCTGGACATATCAACTGACAGTTGTCCTCAGTGAGGACTCCTCACTAATACAAGGATTTGAATCAGTTTGCTCAAATCTGTGAATAACGTCATCAGGTTTATCACCAGTCACTATGTATTTGATAAATCTAGTTACGTGAGTATGCGAGATTTATGTAAAGCAATAAAAAACACCAAGGCTTTTACGTGGTTCGATCGTTAATGAGATCTACGTCCACGGAGGAGTGATTCCTCAATACTTTCACTATGATTTGAGTGCGGTGAGTGTAGTTACAAGCTCTTAGCATTGATAAGTTGTCAACCCTTCTAATGTCAATTTTCCTTCTATTTATAGATATTCGAGCTGCGCTTTAAGGCGTGCCCAATCTCTCATTTGCCGGACTCTTCCAGGCGTGCCTCCATCGGCGGGCTCTTCCTGGCGTGTCCTCCATTGGTCGGGCGGGGACGCCGCTTCCGTGCGCCACGTGGAGGTGGCGCTGACTTTGGTTCCTGGGGCTTGGGGTTTGGGGGCGATTAGGGCTCGCT
Organism: Salvia rosmarinus; assembly: GCA_036937905.1. Lineage (NCBI taxonomy): Eukaryota > Viridiplantae > Streptophyta > Magnoliopsida > Lamiales > Lamiaceae > Salvia > Salvia rosmarinus. The sequence goes on along the minus strand of CM072819.1, from coordinate 31,225,063 downwards.
TGGCTTAACCACGTGGGCCCGCTACCAACGTTAGGCCCAGCTCGTTTGGGCCTGTTAGTGGGCCTGATCGGTTGGGCCACATCCCATCATAGCCCCCCCGAATAGTCGAGTAACAGTGATGCCGAGGTGGAGTGAAGAAAGCGCTTTGCCGAGGTGAGGTGTTGCTCGGCTGAAGTTGTTGTCGAAGGTGTTGTCTTTTTGACGTGAGGGTTTATTTGGCGATCTGGTTCCGAACTGAGTTGGGTGGTCTGTTGTCTGTCGCTTGGACAAAGACGTGCTACAGAAGGAAGTCGAAGTCCGACCTGGATAACGACCCCCTGCGAAGGTTACGCCGAGGTCCGATCCGGAGCGGCACCGCTCTTCTGGAGGATGCCGAGGTCCGATCTGAGAGGTGGATCTAGATGGAGAAGTCATGCTGGATGGTGTCGATGTTCGTCCTGAGTGACCGCCCCTTCTAGGGATGCCGAGGCGCGGCTGGGCGGCACCGAATCTGGGGCCGGTTCGCGAGTTCCGATCCGGATGGAGACATTCGTGAGGGGCGAAGTCCGTTGATAGACGCCGAGGTCGATCTGGGTCCCTCGTTATTTGGGGAAGGCGAGTGCGACTGAAGCGCCGCCATCCGGAGGACGTTGGGTCCGTGTGATGATTGCGAGGTCGGTCGGCGGTCATCTTCGCTAGCGTCGTCCCACGCGTCGAGCGGTAGTTGGGCACTCGAACCGTGTGCGCGCGTGGACTCCACATCCAATCACGGGTAGGCATGTGTCGAAGTTGAAACGGCAGCTTTTAGGCGCCCTTTGTCCTATAAATAGGCCCAAACGAGGCAACTGTTCACTTTCCCCTTCGACGCTTTGTTTGAGAGATAAAAATTCTGAGAAATTTTCCGACTTCTTCCTGATCTCGCTGAGGAGCCGTATATTCCCGTGAAAAGTAAGTATGTTTTCTTCATCTTCTTCTCCGTCTTCTCGCTCTGAAAGTTCTGCTTTACTTGGGTTACGCCGATGCTTTCCCGATGTAAAGGACTACATGTGCTATAATCGCCTGGGTAAGTCCATAGGACTTAGTCCTAGGGTTCCGCCAGTATCATCGGTATGGGACGGACTTAGGGTGGGCGTGGCGAGGTCGAGCTTGACACTGGAGGAGCTTTCTGAAGTAGTAAAGGAATCTGGATCCGGAAGAGGCGTGGTGGTGCACCGCAGCATGGATGATAGGGCGATGGCCCTCAGGAGGATTTATTACCGTATATGTAGATAGTTTGAGGGCGGGTCTTGGGTATCCTCTGGCCCCAATTTTCTTAGCTTTCAAGAGTATTTCCAGATCCCCATTTGTCAATTGACCTCGAATTCCATTAGGTCGGTGGTGGGGCTAGGGCTCTCCTGCTATGGCATTGCCGGCGAGTTCTCCTTGAGGTATTGATGCGCTTTTAGTGTCGAGACCATGGGAGAGTGTACTATCTGTCTCCATGCTGAAATTTAAGGTGTGATCCCTCTAAAGTGTCCCATTGGCGAGAATATGTATTTCTTCCCGCAGCCGAGGGCATCCGAGGTATGAGTGGGGCCTCGATGCGATGACGGACACGAAAATCAAGCCCTTGGGCCACATGGAGGAGGTCTTGGCGGCGCTTGGTGAGATTTTATCCATAAGTTACACCGAGGATGACTGAAGAAGGCAGGTGAGTGTTTATAGGTCGGAGCGTCGGGATCGGGTGCGGGCGGGGTGAGGCATCCCGTCTTCTTAGTCCTTATACGTCGATTTTCTTTGTGCTAACACGACTTTCTTACGTCAATGCGGTGGTGACGGGCAAGAGGCGGCTCGGGATCACCGAGCAAGCGAGCTGCGAAGAAGAAGGCGGGCTGGACCTACCAAGGGTCCGAAGAAGGTCGACAATATGAGGCAATCGATGACTGGGCCTCGGCGGGGTCGGCCCGCATCGAGTCATGGCCTCAAAGCGGGGTCCGACCAACGCCGAGTCACGGCCTCGGGCGCCTCGAGTTCGGTACCGCCTCAAGCTTGGCGCGCACCCTCCCGAGGTACAAAGTTCTTCCACATTTGGGTTTGTGCGCTCTGCGATCTGTATTAACTAGTCTTTGCTCTTTTTAGGGTGGGAGCTCGGTGATGGGGCCTGCGCAGTTCTTTGAGGGGCTGAAGTCATGCGCGGGCCGATCGGCGAGAGCTCGGCCGGTATGAGGTACCTTTGGGCGGGAGCTTCTTTGTGCGCGGCGGATCTTGAGACCGTCGTGGCCGCTGCGGCGGCCGAGGCCGCAGAGGCTCGCTGAGGCCGGGAGGGCTGCTGCTGAGGCCGCCCTGAAGAAGAGGGCTTGGGCACTGGAGGCCGCCCGAGGGGAGGTCGAAGAGGTTCGCGAGGAGTTGGCCGGGGCGAAGAAGGAGCTCGCGGACGAGAGGGGTGCTAGGCTGGCCGATCAGGGACCCTTGCTGAGGGCCTTTGCCAGCAGGCTCATCGAGTCGGAGGCTTCTCGGCCTTTATGCCAATCTTGCCGCCGTGCTCAAGCCAGAAGGTGGTGTCGGATCACACAGGGAAGTGGCGGCCGCCATGCACGACCGATAAGGTCGAGCATGGGTGGGACCGAGGTCGACCTCAGAGGTGAACAAGGCTACGCCCAGGTGATCTTGAGGTTGGCTCCTTCCGGTCTTTGGAGGCCACAGGCGTCCGTCCGATCATCTGACGGTGAGGTCGTCGCCCGGTCTGAGGAGGACGAAGATCCCGAGCTCAGGAGCTACTTGCCGAGTGCGGCCGGGCGAGGAGGGAGGAGGTGGAGGAGGAGGTCTTGGAGCTCCCACTGGAGGGCCAACCGCAGAGCATCAAGAGGGCGGCGGGGAGGTCGGCGGGTCCGCAACAAGCCCGAGGTCGGTGGACTGGTGTAATAGGTCGAATCGCCGGGTCGATAGGATCTGAGCCCTTGTAATAATTTCCCACTTTTGAGTAATAAACACACATTTTGAAATGTGTATTGTCTTGTTTATTTTAGCACTTCACTTCAATACATCGGACTTGATCACGACACGCTAACAAAGTGAAAGAAGTCCGAGGTGCTCTGTTGAGAAGGATGAAGAGGTGGCCTTGGAGGAGGTCGGTCGCCGAATCGACCCGTGTTACGCCCGGATGGATGTCACCGGCATCGTCGGCCGAACTGAAAGGGAAGTTGCATGAGGCCGATCGCGAGTGGTTCGTCTCCGAAAACGAGGCTCTTAAGCTAAGGATCGCTCGACTTGGGCCCGGGGCGTGATTATCTGCCGGCGTGATTCGGGGCGCTGATACAATGCGAAGCGGCTCGGTGACGACGACGGAAGGCGGCTCGGATCTCGGAGGCATCTTGAATATGAGAAGGTGATCCGCCAATCTGGTGGGGTCACCATATCGAAGCCGATGGCCGAGTGCGAGCTTGCTCGCCGAGGGCATGGTCTTGAGGACGAGGAGGGCCTAATAGCAAGAGCTTTAAAGGCGCCTCGACTCCATCGTGGAGTATGCCCGATCACGAACTCAGGCGAAACGATGCTTGCCTCGCCCATAGAGAGCATGGAGCCGCCCAAGCATTAGGCGCCAGGGTGGGAGCGGCTATGCTTGATCATGCCGGCATACTCAGATTGTTTGGCCCGCCCACTTTCAAAGAGCGAGGACCTCGGCCGTGCTCAGTGTCTGCGAGGAAGGAGGCGGTCGGGCGTGGTCGCACTCGTGTCGGGAGAGAAGCCTTGGGGTGGGAGTTCATCCTTTCGGTCGGGTGGCCCAGGCCACACTGAGTGCTTGGAGTAGGCAGCGACGCCAGCCTCATCGGCCGGGTCGAAGGCACCGAGTTCATTCAGTGTACATCGCGAGCCGGTGATTTTGTTCGGGACTTATCGCAGCTGCCAAGACCTAGCGAGGTGGAGCTCGGGGTCCGAATGAGTTTAATATATAGCTTAGGACTTAGTATGTAGTCGTAAATGTATTTAGACTCGTTTGAAGTGTATGTTTTCCCTTGAGAGGTACAAACATAGCTTAGGACTTCGTTTTGGTCGTAAATGTATTTAGGCGTATCTGTATGTATATCTTCCCAAATAAAGGGGTATGAACGAGCTCGGGCCGGTTGACTTGTATATGACTTGGAACTCGGTTTGTAGTCGTTAATGCATTTAGACCGTAACTTAGGGTGCATATCTTCCCAAAGAAAGGGTATAAGTTGGCGAGATCGGTCGGATGTCGGCGTGCGTGTGTAGACGATCAACTTAATGGGTAATCTGTATGCTTTGCATGTAGATGTTCAAATTAATGAGTAGTCTGTATGCGTACCCTACTTAGTGGGATTTTCATCTTCGTAAGGGCGTCCCCTTGTGAAGGTTTAAATGTGGTATATCGAAACAGATGTTCACATATGTATGAGACGAAGTGAAATATTCATTAGAAAAACAAATGTTTTATTGAATATGTAATCAACATCGTATTTTGGCAAAACAATGAAGGGACTAACATGATGCCGATCTTAAATCGAAGCTATGTAAAGTACCTCCTTAAATGAGTGATGTGCGGGTTAGGGGATAAGTGCACCTGGATAGGTGAGCTAGCTTGTAAGCCCTTTGCCGAGGTCCTCGTGAGCGCGGTATGGGCCTTCCCATGTCGGATCCGGCTTGTTAAGCGCTCAACACTCTTGGCTTCATTATTTCGTGGGACGAGGTCGCCTACTTGGGCGGGAGGCTTTGACCCTTTGTTGTAGTCCAGTGCGACTGGCCCTTGATTGGCCGTTTATGAAGGCGAGCTCGTGCTTCTCCTCGAGAGAGTCAAGGTTGGCACGCAGGTCTTCCTCGTTCCGACACAGTCGAAGTGAAGAGTCTTGCGCGGCTTGGTGCGCCGATCTCGGCCGGATGGCGGCCTCGGTACCGTGAGACCGGGTGAAAGGGGTTTCTCGTGCGAGTGCGAGGTGTTGTCTGTGGGACCCGAGGACTTGAGGAGATTTTCAGCCCAATCACCCTTAGCTCGGTCTAGCCTTTTCTTCAATCCTTATGCGATCGTGCGGTTTGTCACATCGGTCGACCATTCGCTGCGGGTGTGCGATCGAGGTGAGCGTTGCTCGATTGGAGCTCTTCACACCACTCCTTGAAATTTTTGTCGACGAACTGGGTGCCGTTGTCCGAGACCAGAATGTGCGGTATGCCGAAGCGGCAGACTATATTTTTCCACACGAAGGTCTGAATCCTCCTGCTTGTGAGGCTCGAAAGTGGCTCGGCCTCGACCCATTTTGTGAAGTAGTCTATGGCTACGACTAAGTATCGGTCGACCGGTGCTCGGTTGAGCGGACCAACGATGTCGATCCCCATCGCATGAAAGGCCACGGGCTGCAAGCAGCCGACTCGGATCGGTTTGGGTAGCTTTTAACCGTGGAGTGAAGGCGCGCTTTATGACACTTTTTGACGAGCTCGGTCGAATCTTGAACGAGGGTAGGCCAGTAATATCCTGACCTCAGCGTCTTCTTTGAGAGAGCTCGCGACCCGATGTGGCTTCCGCAAGATCCTCTGTGGATCTCATTGAGCACGTAGTCGGCTTCTTCTGGCCCGAGGCACCTCAGGAGGGGTTGAAGGTAAGACTTCCGGTAGAGTGCGCCCTCGTGTATGAGGTACTTCTGGGATTTTGCCATCATCTTTTTGGCTTCGAGCCGATCTTGAGGTAGCGCGCCATCGTCCAGATAGGCCTTTATGGGAGACATCCAATTCGGCTCTATCTCGGTGATGATGCCGATGTGAGACTCCGCTATGCTTCTGGAATGAACCTCCTCCACTGGTGAACTTGTTGACAACGCAGCTAACTTGCTGAGGAAGTCAGCTCGGCTGTTTTTCCCCGTGGGATTCGATGAATACTGGAGTACCTGAATGAGGTCAGCATCTCATTTGCCTTCTCGAGGTACTGCTTCATTCGATCCTCCTTGGTCTCGTATCTGCCTAGGACCTGGTTTACCACGACCTGGGAGTCTCCGAAGATCTGGACATTGTCCACTTTCAATTCCTTTGCGAGGCGGAGTCCTGAGATCAGCACTTCATACTCCACCTCGTTGTTAGTGGTCGGGAAGGTAAGCCGGGGCGTGGGTCACTTCTTGTTTGTCCGGCCAGGAGGAGGATGCTGCTCATTGTCCGTTTGCATGAAGCTCGCCCACGTACATCCGCCAACAGCTATCGGGCGGTGCGGGGACGGATTCCTCCGTTGTGGGAGGCGGGCGTTGGGCGACCTCACTGGTAGAGCCGACCTCGGTGGTTTGCTTCCACCAGAAGTCGGCGAGCTGCCTTTTATGGCGGTGCAGGGGAGTACGAGATGTCGTGCTCGCCGAGCTCCAAAGGCCCACTGCTATCGTCCGGATGACTACGGCTTGGACAAGACTTGTCTCAAAGGTAGGTCGGTTAGTACACAGACGAATGAGCTTGGAAGTAGGGTCGGGCGTCGCTTGGCGTTCACCAAGGCAGTGCTACCTTTTCGAGGCTGGTGTACCTCGCCTCCGGTCCCTGAGAGCTCGGCTAATAAAGTAGATGGGAGTTGTCGTCCTCCTCATCTCGCACCAATACCCTTGTGATGGCCTCGTCCGAGGCGGCTAAGTATAGAAAGGAGTTCACCTTGCTTGGGCGGGCGAGTCGTGAGATACTCCTTCACCGTCTGGCGACACAGTGTTCTTCACGCGGCGAAGTCCCGAGCTCTCCTCGGGATCTTGAAGATGGGAGTTGCTTCTCGGCTCGAGATAGGAATCGGTGAGGGCGGCTAGGCACCGGTGAGTTTGTGGATCTCACGGATGGTCCTTGCACCGCATGTCGAGCACCGCCTTCACCTTGGTGGGATTGGCCTTGAGCCCTCTTGAAACCCAGCATCCCGTGAACTTGCGGTCTTCACCATAAATGTACATTTACGGGGTTGAGTTTGAGTTGGCCGACCGAGGAGTGGATAATAGTTCTGAGGTCGTCGGCGTAGTTCTCCGTTTTTTGACTCTTGAACACGATGTCGCCAACGTAGACCTCAACGATCCGCCCAATGTGATCTTTGAATACGGCGTCCCATCCTTTGATAGGTTGCCCAGCGTTCTTGAGACGAAGGGCATCTTCCGATCTGTAAAGACACAAGTCGGTGATGAATCTTGTCTTTAGGCGTCCTCCGGGCTCATCAGGACTTGGTGGTACCCTTTGTATAGATCTAGGAAGCTGAAGGTCTCATGGCCCACCAGTGCCTCCACTTTTTTGTCGATGTCGGGGAGGGGGTAGCAGTCTTTTGGGCAGTGCTTGTTGAGGTCGGTGTAATCGACGCACATGCGCCACCCTCCCCCTGGCTTTCGGACCACGACTGGATTAGCCATCCAGGTCGGGTATTTGACCTCGAACAAGATCTTGGCCTTCTGAAGTTGAGTCACCTCGTCCCTTATGACCTGGCTGCGCTCTGCCGCGAATATTCTTTTCTTCTGCCGGACTGGCTTGGTAGCCGGGTCAATGTTGAGGCGATGAGTTATGAGCTCGGGCGACACTCCGGTCATATCGAGCGGGGACCACGCGAACACGTCCCTGTATTCCCTCAGAAGTTGTATGACCTGACCGCCGGATGTCAGTTGGGCCCTGGGTGCCGACCTGGATGACCTTCGAGGGATCGTCGTCGCATAGTTGAAGGCTCTCGGTCAGGTCGTCCCGGGGTGTCGGCCTCCGAGGGTTCTGTAATTGCTATGCCTGGGGCGAGGCCGCATCTTGGGTTGAGACTCGTAGGCATTCTTTTGCTGCCGTTTGGTCGCCCTGGATGCTTAGCACTCCCACTGGGTGGGTATCTTGACGAGAAGGTGGTAGACCGAGCAGACGGCCTTAGTGGCGTCTGACCAATCTCTTAGAGGATGATGTTGTGCGGAGGGGAGCTTGGACCGGAAAAACTTAATGGCCTTTGTGACCGGCACAGGGCCGTCCTCTGATGAACCGGGTGATGACACCTTCGGGTTGAACCGCCTCTGAGTGAAGCTCCGTGGCGGGAGCGTCTTGGGGTGTACCTGAATACCTCCGACCTCAAGTTTATCCAGGCAACTCTGGAAGATGATGCTGACGGAGGCACCGATGTCGATGTAGACCCGGTGGACGTTCTTGTTGCCCACCACGGCTTGTATCGTAATGGCGTCTTGGTGGGGCATGATTTTGGGCACCGGGTTATCTTTGGAGAACACGATGTCCTCACCATCCCGGAGTCGCTTGTTTTTTGGCTCCTCGGGGGCCGGTCTCCGAGCTTCGTTTTTCAGTGACGACCTCGTTGTCCCCATTGGCAGTCCGGTAATAACGTAGACCTGCTCCATAACATTGGGACCTTCGTCCTCGTCGTCTTCAGGTCGGGTCATCGTCAAGGTCGGCCCGCAGTTGTTGCCACCGTTATTCTTCCCCCTGCGCTTCCTGTTTCCCCCGACTCGTAGGGTATTTCTTGAGGGCCCCACCTTTGACGAGCTCGTCGATCTGCGAGCCGTGTTCACGCAATCCTCGGTATCATGACCATACCCACGGTGATAGTCACAATACTCTCCGTGGACCTCTTCTTGGATCCTCCTTTCATAGGAGGGCTTTGGGAAGAGCTCGGCGTGGGCTCGAATATCTCGCCCTTGATTTGAGCGGGGAGGCGCTCCGCCGTCGAGGTTGGGCCGAGGTCAGAGCACGGATTCAATGACCTCTCTTGATTCTCGTCAAAGGCGCTTGACGATCGGCCGACTTGATCATCCGGCTTTTCCTCTCGGACTTACGCTCGTCCCGGATCTCCTCTCTTCCGATCCGACTCGTCTTCTTTGTGAAGTTGTCCACCGTGTTCCAAAGCTTACTCGCCGTCTTTGGTTTCTCCCGGTGATTTCTTTGTTCGGCACAGGTCGGATCCGTTTTGAGCGCGCTGATGATGTAGAGATCGTTCTCGTCGTCAATTTTGAGCGACTCTTTGATGAACCTCGAGGCGAGTTCGACATCGTCTCGTCCGCCTCGGCGGATTGTGAGTAGGTCGGAGGAAGGGCTGGCGAGGTGGCATCTTGATAGAGCGTCATTTGAACCGATCCATGAGGTCACAGGCGGTGTATCTTGCTACGGCGGAGCGAGTGAACCGGCGTCGGGCGTTGGAGATCGGCACCTCCGGAAGATTTTGCACATGTGAAAGTCCTCCATCCCTTGATTCGCCATGTTGGTGGTGTGGCGAAAAGGAAGTCGGAGGGTCTCCCAGCCATCGTGGCGGCAATATTGGGTGCCCGTGTATCGGCTGGGCGGGCATGTCTAGAATTTCTCCGGAGAAAGGGAGATGATTCTTCCGCACCGGTCGAACCCCGGGAGATCGTTGCCATCTCTTTCTGGAGGGATGGGGGATCGATAGCGGTGCCTATCGTCCCTCCGAGGGGAGTTCGACTCGCCTTTCTTCTCTCTGCTTTGCTCGGCTCTCAGTCGGCATAACGAGGTGGAGAAATGGCTCGCGGATGGCGCGGGCGGCCCAGTGGTGGCGGCTCGTCGCGGTGGCGGTTCCGCGAATGGGGTGGCGGCAGCGCGGTGGCGGCTCCGGATGTCGTGGTACGGTGCACGTTCGCGGCTATCACGCCGAGGTGGGCGCCGCTGTTTTGAAGGGGAGCGACCTCGGGCGGCCGTGGTAGTCGGCCTCGGGGCCCCAAGGGGCCCGTTCCTTTGTCCTCGGTTGAGAAGCTTTGGAATTAGCCAGGTTGGCGTTGAGGAACTCGATCACGGCTCGGCCGAGGGCCCTCGTGGGGACGAATGAATGCTTGTTCGTCCTCGTTGAGTCGGCATCTCCCTCGTTGGGGGGCGGTCCTCTGGGTGTATGGAGATGTTTTCCATGTTGCCCTCGGAGTATGAGCGCTTGTGGCGTCTGCGATCTCTTTCATGACGGTGACCACCGGTCGTCCTCGGTAGCGGTTGTTGCCGGCGTCGGCGGCGGTTGTGCGTGTTCTTGCCATTAAGTTGTAGAGGAAGCGAAGCTTTCTTGTTCGACGTGTTCCCACAGACGGCGCCAATGATAAATCTAGTTACGTGAGTATGCGAGATTTATGTAAAGCAATAAAGAACACCAAGCTTTTACGTGGTTCGATCGTTAATGAGATCTCGTCCACGGAGGAGTGATTCCTCAATACTTTCATTATGATTTGAGTACGGTGAGTGTAGTTACAAGCTCTCGCATTCAATAAGTTGCCAACCCTTCTACCGTCAATTTTCCTTCTATTTATACATATACGAGCATTGCTCAAGGCGTGCCCAATCTCTCCATCGTCGGGACTCTTCCTGGCGTGCCTCCATCGTCGGGGCTCTTCCTGGCGTGTCCTCCATTGCCGTGGCGGGGACGCTTCGCTCCGCGCGCCACGTGGAGGTGGCGCTCGACTTTGGTTCCGGGGCTGTGGTTTTGGGGGCGATTAGGGCTCGCCTTGGCTTAACCGCGTGGGCCCGCTACCAACGTTAGGCCCAGCTCGTTTGGGCCTGTTAGTGGGCCTGATCGGTTGGGCCACATCCCATCAGTATTCACTCTCAGATGGAATCCGAAATGGCAAACCACTTTGTTCTTTGAGGGATTCTATAAAGGAATGGCCTCCTTTAAGAATTGTATCTTTCAGCTGTTATACAGGAAAGACAGGGAAAATCAGAACAAGCAAGAAGAAACTACCCATTATTTTATAAAGTGTATGAGAGTCAAAGTGAATAATTAACCTGTTATAGAGCATGTTTATACAAAGTAGATCTTTTAAGTGCTATAAACGATTGGACATTCCATTTCCACATCTCTGGGCCAACTAACTTAAGATTTGATGCAGGTGTCTGTCAATATCAAGTTAAGTTTCAGCATTTGTCAGCACTCTCTGGTGATGAAATTTCAGAACTGGATTGTCTATTAATAACATGAAGATTACGACTGCACATGTCAAGTACCTCAGTAATATAATGATCAATTGCATCTTTTGGGCTTGAATAAGTTAGAGAATTGGATTGAGCTCCCCGAGAAAGAAAACTCTCCAAGATTCTGAACGGCACCGGTTCTCTAGCAATTCTACCAAGATCATCAGATGTTTGTGGGAACTTCTCAAGCAAATCTGTGGTACCATTTACATATAACTCCTAAGTATCAGAACAACGGACCATCAAAACCATTAACAACATTTCCTTCACGGGATAAAAGGCAATGTCAGTTACCAAGTAGAAGAGAAACATCAATTTGGTTAGACCACACTAGCGTCTTGATGACCCAGATACCACTCAATAAGTGCTGCAGATAACCGACAATCCATTAGGATGGGATGAAACTTCATATAGTCTGTTATTTTAAAAGCTGTTATAGATGCTTGAGAAGTCTCAGACATGAAAGCATTTAAGTCAAACTGTCAAGCAACGTGGTAAATAAAATGTCAAAGTGGATGCAAGGAAATTGTATCACTAATAATGACTATGCAACCTGGAAAAAATGGAGTATCGTGTTTGATCCTCCAATTGACAAATAATAAAGATTAAAACGCAAAGCATCTATGACAACCACATTCTAATATAAAACACACTGCACCGATCACAACCAACAAAATGAATTTGAAACCATGGTGGTCTAGTCATATATCGCCTGGAAATCACCTTACATATTCAGAAAAACTAAATCTGAAAACCAAATTTCCAGGGAATATATGTAACTTCTTCAAAAATCATAATAGTTGAATGGAATAAACAATGTCCGAGTACAAATACAGCCAACTTACCAAAATTATCGATCATTAATGAAGATAGTACTGTTAATCATTCGATGATGGGATATGGCCCACCGACAAAGCTCAGACAGTGGGCCTCGACATTAATAACTTGACCACGCGGTTAAGCGAAAGCCCCACCTCAAACCCCAACCGCCTCCAAACCCTAATCAGCCTCTACCCTACACGGAAGGCTAAGAGTCCCTACAGGCTGAAGGCTAAGAGTCCCTACAAGCGAGAGGAAGAGTCCCTACATGGGAGGGGATTAGATCCCGCCTTAGGGGTCCTCAGATATGTATAAATAGGAGTTAGATCGAATGTAGAAAGGTTGACAACTTATTGAATACTAAGAGCTTTTAGCTACACTCACTGTAATCAAATCATAGTGAAAGTATTGAGGAATCACTCCTCCGTGGACGTAGATCTTATTCTCGATCGAACCACGTAAAAGCCTTGGTGTTCTTTACTGCTTTATACAAATCTCGTATATTAACATACACTAGATTTATCATTGGCGCCGTCTGTGGGAAAACTGAACAAAAAAGCTTCGTTTTTCTAATTTAATGGCAAGAACACGTGCAAACGCTAGCACCGCCGCCGATGCCGGCAACAACCGCGCTGAAGACGACCAGGTGGTCACTCAGCGCCGCGGGAAGGAGATTGCAGACGCCACAAGCGGTCGCACACCTAAGGGCTACATGGAAAACATTCCCATATACCCTCAGGATCGCCACCCTGACGAGGAAGAAGATGCCGACCTCAACGCCAGTGAACAGGCGGTTCACCGATCTCACGAAGTCCTTGGCGAGCGTATGCGAGTTCCTCAATGCCAACCTCGGCGATTCCAAATTTCCTTCACGGAGGACGAATGGGCGGGCACTCTCGAGTGCCCGAATCTGGCGAACTCTGGCGCCCGAGGTCGCTCACCCCACCGAGGTGGTCAACGCTCACCTCCGCACAATAGCCGAGAACACGTACATCAACCCGCCGCCAGAAGTCAATCACCTCACCGAGATGATCGCAACCCTTCACCACCACGTCGCCCACGAAGTCGCTCTCCACCTCGCATGCCGCCCGGAGAGCCGAGCAAAGCAGAAGAGAGGAGGCGGAGCCGAACTCCCCCTCGAAGAGACGACAGACGCCGTCACCGGTCTCCCACCCCTCCAGAGAGAGATGGCAATGATCTCCCGGGGTTCGACCGGTACGGAAGAATCATCTCTCCTTTCTCCAGAGATTACTCGACACGCCTTGCCCAGCCGATATAGGGCACCCAACATCGCTGCCTACGATGGCCTTGGGGACCCCTCCGACTTCCTTTTCGCCTACACTACCAACATGGCGAATCAAGGAATGGAAGATTTTCATATGTGTAAAATCTTCCCCGAGGTGCTGATCTCCAACGCCCGACGGTGGTTCACCTCGCTCCGCCAAAACAGTATACACTGCTTCCAGGATCTCATGGATCAGTTCAAGTGGCGCTTCTATCAGAAGATGCCACCTCGCAGCCTTCGTCCGACCTGCTCACTATCCGCCAAGGGCGGGACGAGACGATGTCGAACTTCGTCTCGAGGTTCATCATGGAGTCTCTCAAAATTGATGAGAGTAACGACCTCTACATCATCAATGCGTTCAAGAATGGGATCCGACCCAGCGCACTGAATAAAGAGATCACCCGAGAAAAGCCGAAGATGGCTAGTCGCCTTTGGACCCTGGTTGACAACTTCGTCAAAGGAGACGAGTCGGACCGGAAGAAGAGAGAGATCCGGGATGAGCGGAGGTCGAAAGAAAAGAAGCCGATGACCGAGGTCGAGGCGCCGATCGCCAAGTGCCTTGAGAGAATCAATAGGGGCCGGTGGAGTCGGGCTCGGACCTCGGCCAAACCACGGCGTAACGCGCCTCGCCTCGCTTAAATCGAGGGGAGATATTCGAGCTCCGCCGAGCTCTTCCTCAAGCCCTCCCATGAAAGGAGGATCTAAGAAGAGGTCAACGGAGAAGATTGTGACTACCACCGGGTATGGTCACGATACCGAAGATTGCGAAACACAGGCTCGCAGATTGACGAGCTCGTCAAAGGAGGAGCCCTCAAGAAATACCTCGGCCGAGCCGGGCCAGGGAACAAGCGCAGAGGAAAGAATAATGGTGGCAACAACTACGGGCCGACCTCGACGGTGACCCAACCTGAAGATGACGAGGACGAAGGTCCCAACGCTATGGAGCAGGTCTATGCCATTACCGGGCTCCCTGTAGGAACGACGAGGTCGTCATTAAAGAATGAAGCTCGGAGGCCCGCCCTCGAGGAGCCGAAAAACAAGCGACTCCGGGATGGTGAGAACATTGTGTTCTTCAAAGATGACCCGGTACCCAAAATCATGCCCCACCAAGACGCCATCACAATACAAGCCGTGGTGGGCAACAAGAATGTCCACCGGGTCTACATCGACATCGGTGCCTCCGTCAGAATTATCTTCCAGAGCTGTCTGGATAAACTTGAGGTCGGAGGGATTCAAATACGTCCCGCACCATCCCACCGCGGAGTTTCACTCAGAGGCGGTTCAACCCGGTGTCATTACCCTTCCTTCATGTAGGACGTGCTCCCGTGTCGGTCACAAAGTCCATTCAATTTTTCCCAGGCACGAGCTCCTCTCCATACAACATCATCACAGGCGGAGATTGGCTCTACGCCACCAAGGCCTTCTGCTCGGTGTACCACCTCACGATCAAGATACCTATCCCGTGGGGTGCTAAGCATCCAGGTGACCAAACGGCGACCAAAGAATGCCTACGAGTCTCAACCCAGGATGTAGCCTTGCCTCAGGCATAGCAATTACAGAATCCCCAAAAGCCGTCACCTCGGGACGACCTGACTAAGGACCTCCAGCTATACGACGACGACCCCTCCAAAGTTGTCAAGGTCGGCGTCGAGGCCACCGATATTCGACGGCATGTCACACGAGGAATACAGGACGTGTTTGCATGGTCCCCACTCGACATGACCGGAGTGTCACCCGAGCTCATAACTCATCGCCTCAACATCGACCCGGCCACTAAGCCAGTTCGGCAGAAGAAAAGAGTGTTTGCGACGGGCGCAGCCAGTCATAAGAGACGGTGACTCACTCGTAGGCCAAGATCTTGTTCGAGGTTACACCGACCGGATGGCTAATCCAATCGTGGTCCGAAAGCCGGAGGGTGGCGCGTGTGCGTCGACTACACCGACCTCAACAAGCATCGCTCAAGGATTGTTACCCTCCCGACATTGACAAGAAGGTGGAGGCACCTTTGGTAGGCCACGAGGTCTTCGCCTTCCAATATCTGTACAAAGGGTACCACCAAATTACGATGAGCAGAAGGGCGCCCCAAAGACAAATGCTTCATCACCGACTTGGCGTCTTTGCGTCGAAAATGCCTTCTGGTGCGAAGAACGCTTGAGCTACCTACCGGAGGATGGTGGGCGCAATATTCAAAACCACATAGGGAGATCGTCGAGGTCTCGCCGACGACATCGTAGTCAAAAGTCGAAAACGAGAATCATACCGACGACCTCGAACTATCCTCCGCCTCCTCGTCGGCCAACCTCAAGCTCAACCCCAGTGTACATTCATGGTGAAGACGGGTAAATTCACGATGCTTTGGGTTTCTCAAGAGGGCTCAAGGCAAATCCCACTAAGGTGAAGATCAGCTCGACATGCAGTGCCAAGGACCATCCGTGAGATCCACAAACTCACCGGTGCCTAGCCACTGCTTTTGGTATGAATCATGCTGATTCTTGGTATTTTTTGCATGTTTTCTTCATTAGTTTATCACATTTATGCCGTTAGTTCAATTATTATTTATCGCTTCGGACTTACTTGGTTCGTTTCAATGTTTTGCAGAAAATCGGCATTAAATAGGATGAAATCTATCTTCCAAGGATCAGGTATAATGAAGAGCATCGCGATAGGGTTCATAGGCGAAAGCGGATCCTATTTCGAGTTCGGACGAAGGAGAACGAAACGATTGTTGAAGTCGCGACGACCCCGTCGCATGGCGAGCATCCGCACGCACGCACGCCACGCCCACCCGCCTCACAGACGCCTCGCACACGCCCGCGCGACGCCCGCACGCCCAGCGCCTCTCGCCAAGACATCGAACGCCGGCCACCCCGCGCGTTCCCAATTTCTCGCCGGAGTGAACGCCTGCTCACCACAGACGCCTGCCGCGCCCGCCCGCGCCCGCCACCACTCATGATCTCGAACGCCGGCTCACCCGAGCGCTCCCAATTTTACTCGGGAGGCTCGCCGCCCTCGCCTCGCCCGCCTCGCCGCGCCTCGCCACAGCTCCCACAACGACGCCGCCTTCACGCTGCGTTTTTTCAACCGGCTTGGTTTCCTATATATAGCCTATTTTAGGTTATTTTCGAGTCGACTTTACGTATTTTTCTGCTTTTCATTCGCCATTGCACCGCTGGAGTCGTTTCTTCGACTTGTTCCAATTCGGACATTACTTTACATTGGTATTCTATTTGTTTATGAATTCTAGCAACGTCGATAATTTTATTTACTGATTCTTGCAATACATTGTGTAATTTTGGATTTGGATTGAAAGTAATTGATCGACTTTTGTTCCAATTGTTCTTGATCACTCGCTTATATGTTGATTCGCTCGATTTCGATTATTCCTGCCTTGATTAGGTTCTTGATTAGTTCTTGTTTCGGGTTTAATAATCAATTACATGCAAGTGGTGTCGAACTTTAAATTCATGTTTAATCGTTTTTGTTGAATTTCATTGATCCTTGTTTGAAGATCTAATTTATTTGTTTTGATTTATTTCACATTCTCGTGTTTGGTAGTTAATCATCTAGGGTTTGTGACCTCTAGTTTAGATCTTTTGTTTTCGTAATTTAGCTCGGGATTGACAACCCCGCTTAGTTTCTTTGCTTAATTCTCGTGTTTGATTCCTCGTATGTTTCAAAATCCCTTATTGGTATTAGAGTGTTTAGGATTTAATCGCTCAGAGCAACACGAACATTAGGCCTGTTAAGTTTTCCTCGAGAGACGACTAGGGTTAGCTTTCCTACTATAACACCTCATTTATTGCGAGTCAATTGAAAGTATACTTTTGGTCGAACAAATTTTGCGCCGCTCTTGGGAAAACTTTAGCTTATTGTTTGTGTTGATTGTTTTCCGTGTTTCTTTCGCTTTTATTTTGTTATTCTCCGATTGCGTGTGATCTTTCTTGTTTGAGTGTTTTGTATGCTAGTCGCCGCAGATCTAAATAGACCGCCATACCCCGCTGACCACATTCAAGAACTAAAAGGTCGCTTTTCCGGAATCGGAGGAGTTTGGTACCACTTCGAGTGGTGAGCAATCGAGCAGCTTTATCACGCATCAACCGGTTGTTGAAGATACTCGTTGAGAAAGATGGGTGAGAATGCACGTGCTGCGTGATTTTATAGTCGGTGATCGGGCGCCTCGCCCCCAATTGTTCTTGGACCGGCACCCGAGATTACGAGTTGAAACCCAACCATTTCTCACTCATGCCTACTTTCCATGGGCTTGCTAGTGAGGATGCTTTGGTTTTATAAGAGAGTTTTGTTCGGTTTTGCATCCTTCCACCGGGAGGACTAAATGAAGATCGATTGAAGATGCGGTGTTTCCCGTACACCCTGAAAGATAGAGCAAAGTCTTGGTTTCTGGCTCTCCCTGCCAACTCTCTGCAGAACTGGAACGCCGTGGTAGACAAGTTCATGACAAAGTACTACCCAAACAAGAAAAGTCAAGAATTGAGGTCTCAAATCATGACTTTCAATCAGACGTCAGACGAGCCATTCCATGAAGCTTGGGAACGGTTCAGGGATTTATTGCAAAATGCCCTCACCATGCCTTGCCGTAAGAGATTCTTTATCAATTCTTCTATGATGGATTGACACGAGTTTTCAAGACATGGTGGACAATCTTGCGGTGGAGACATCGGGTCTAGAACGCATTGATATCGTTGAAATTTTGAAGCCATCGCTACTACTTCACGCCAAGTCCAATGAGGTGGAAGAACCAAAGCACATGCCGCCACCCTTCCTTCGACATGAATAAGCAAGTGGTTGCTTATGAGGAGGTGCAAGAACTCGAGTTAAAGAAGCCCACCCACCACTCTACACAAGGAATTAAGGGAACCTGTGGAATGCAGAATGAACTTGGGCACAATGTTGATACGTGCCCTAGGATGGGAGATCATAACTCCGAAGGGGAAGCCGAAGCATATGCTATGCAAGGATTTCAACCTAAACAGCAGTTTGAGCCTAATCAGCAACAATTCAACGGGGGATGGAGGAACCAACATCAAGGGCAGAGTTCGAACCAGAATACGTCATATCAAAAACCTCCACAAGCAGCGGTTTGCAAGAAAGACATTATTCCCAGCATGAGCTTCTCCCAAAGAAGAAGAATATCGTGAGCACCTCCGCCGCCACCTCAGAGGATGGCTTTTGAGGATATGATCACCCAAAGGATGGATGCTCTCGCCCAAAGATTGGATGCTCAAGACTCCACAAACAAGCGTTTAGAGACGCAAATGGGACAGCTTGCAAGACACCGAATGAGCTTTTGCGACAGCGAGCCACGGGGAAGCTCCGAGCCACCTCATCAGCTCATGCGATCCTTGTTCTAAGGGTGATCGAATTTTTTCAAATAAAGTGGAAGAGTCATCAAGCATCCGAAATCACCGGAGGTTCGAAATAAGAGCGATCGGGTTCGATCGCATAAGTCAACAAACCCTTATACCCCTCCGATACCCTTCCCACACGGGTTGAAGAACGAGAAGCAGGATCGGCAATTCAATGAGATCTATGAGCTCCTGTCCAAGGTGAATGTAAATTTGCCTCTGCTGGACATCATCAAAAATGTGCCGGCCTACGTCAAGTTCTTCAAAGAGCTAGCTTCGAAGAAGAGAAGATTTGGAGAAAATGAGAAGGTGATGATCTCCGAAGCAGCTAATTCCATCCTACAGCACCAATTGCCTCCCAAACTCCGGGACCCAGGTAGTTTTGTTATTAAGATTGCTTTGGGTAACGGGAAAGAAATTTCTGGCATGCTAGATTTGGGGGCTGGGATTAATCTTATGCCCTATTCTATGTTCAAGCGATTAGGATTAGGTGAACTTAAACCCACTAGAATGTGTCTACAATTAGCCGATAGGTCCGTGAGATACCCTAAGGGTATTGTCGAGGATGTATTAGTTAAGATGGGTGGGTTGATTGTTCCCATCGATTTTGTCGTGTTGGATATGGGGGATGTTAGTGAAGATGGGGTAGAACACTCACTTTTGTTGGGGAGGCCATTCATGGCCACAACCAACACGCTTATTGATGTTAAGAATGGCACATTGAAAATGACTGTACTTGGTGAATCTGTGTCCTTCTCTACACATGATAGTGTGATATCTCCCCCTGTTAAATGCATTGATTATCACGTTTCCATAGATGTTGTTGATCCCTTGGTCGAGAATGTTTTATCGCAGGGTATGAATGCAAATTTCTATAAAGGGAAAGTGAAACAGATGCTGGATCGGCAGAAAGTTAACAAGGACTTAAAGTCGGGAATGAAGGTCTTACTTCTTCAGTCTCGATTGAAACCTATCCCCGAGAAGCTCAAGTCCGGGTGGAGTGGTCCTTACATCTTGAAGCAGTGTTTCCTACGGGCAAGATATCACGACCCCAACTCCAACAAATCATTCGCTGTGAACGGTCAGCGAGTCAAACCGTACTTTGAGCGTGAGGAGTCGAAAGAAGTGGAGAGCATTTTGCTCGTCGGTCCCCAATATCTTTGACCGGATTATGTCGGGCTCACGACGTTAAATTGAGTACTACGTGGAGTTTACCCACAGGATTTTCGATGTTTTTCGCTTTCTCTTTCCTTTGATTTATCCGGTTTGGTTATCCTGATTTTTTCTCGGTCTGATAATGCAGCTTTTAAAGTGGAGATCATGCTTAAAAGAGTACTGAAACCACTGAGCTCAATCGAACCGGCTGTTCGAAATATCTGGCGATCACAACATCAAGCTATCAATCGAACCAGTTGCTCGATGAATACAGAGCTTTTCTCACCGGTGCTCAATATGATCCGGCGTTCAAAATTTGGGCAGAGCTATTTGCACCGGCGCTCAATGTGGTCAAGCTCAAAGGTTGGGCGAGAATGTGTCTTGACTTACGTTCACACAACCGTGACGCTTTTTTAAAAAAAAAGTGAAAGGGAAGAACCGTGCTTTCGATGAACTGGCCATATATTGGGCTTTGCCTTATTTTTGGTTCTTCGAATTCTCCTCGCCAAGGCCTCGTCGTCTTTCTTCCCAAAGAAGCCGTCGCCGTCCGTCCGGCCAGCGCTTCGCCAAATCGGCCATCGCTCGTCAAGCGCCCGGCCTCCGTCAAAGCCCGCCGGCCGCCTGCTCTCACTCCTCACTCCGCGCTGGCGCTCGCGCCTGCGCCTCCAACCGGCGTTCGCTTAGAGCCGTGCGTTCGCCGTCGCCGCCTACCCAACGCGCGCCATCCCACGACCCGGCGTTCCTCGGCGGCGTTTTCCAACGCTCGCGTGCACGCCGCCGTTCCGCCCGCCTTGCCCAGCCTGTTCTCACTCCGCACAGCCTGTTCGCCACAGGTGCCTCTGTCCAGGAACCCTCGCCGCCGCCAGACGCCCTACCGGAGCGCCCGCTCGCCCTCCGTCCGTCTCTTCACCGCCTTTCGTTCCAGCTGCCTCGCTCTTGACCGCTGAAGCCGCTTCTCTCGCGCGCGCGAAAGGCCGCGCGCGCTCTGCGCCGCCTCTCTCGAACAGCGAGCACGCCGCATGCCCGACCCTCTACCCGCACACCCAAACTGCCACCTAGCTCGAGCTCCTTCCGGCATTTCGAAGCATGGTTCGCATAAAAACCCTCTCGCCTCTTTGGCGAAAATGAAGCGCGAAGGTGCTTGGGATCGGGTGAACAACCCAAGATCTACTACGAACTACAATGCCCCATTCGCGATTTTTACGCCCCAAGAAGGTATCTTTACTCCGTTATTCGTTCGAAAGATATCACCACCCACGCTCATTTGATTGGAATATTTTAGCTTCATTGGGTGTTGATGGATCCGTTAAAGATATTTGAAATTGTGGGGTCCTTTAGTTTGGCAACTAGGGAACCAAGATGGTTTTAAGCCTTTGCTTAGGGAATTTTGTGTCACTCGAGGCCGTGAAGATTTCAAGTCTGCGTTCTGTCGGTTGGGGGAGAATAGATTTGCCGTTACACCTAAGGTTACGCGTGAGGTCTTGGGTTTTCATAGTAGTGGTTTTTCTGATGTACCAAGGGATTTCCCTATGGCTGAGACATGGAAAATTTTAATCGGTTTTGACAATTGGTCATCGCCAGCACTTCTAGTGCCTTTATTCAAGACCGCTTTGGTTATCGCCATAAGTTCCTAGCATTCAACCTTACAGGGAAAGAGCAAGCCAATAAAGTGAGTGCTATAGAGCTTTTCTTCTTGTGGTGTGCTGTGAATAATAAGAAGGTCTGTGCAGCACCGTTCTTATGGCGGCGATTTGAGTATATGAGGCGGAACTGTAGGCCAAACTCTCCTTGAGCCAATACCTTTTATACTTGCCAAATACTTTGTGGGAGTGACTAGAGATGATATACCTTTTCGGGCTCCGCCGTTATTGAGCATCTCCCCATCACTTTCGTGATTTCCTGTTGATTGCTTCGACCCGAGAACATTGCTTCCTTATGAAGCACGCGTCTTCGCTCAAGTATATCACATTCAAGCGTAACCGACCATCCGGGTCTATTGTCGGGACAACTACCCAATGGATGAAGATTCCCGATGATCAAAGCCACCGGAAGAAGGACAAGCGCACCCAATGTCACACCCTCCTTGCTTACCCCTACTCCCATCGGTCCCAGCGACGCTTTCGGTGGTCTTAGGGCTCATTTGATTCAGTTTTGGCGGTTTGAGCAGGCCACTTCACGCCAGCTTGGGGACTTTAGCTCTCCCCGAATCGAACTTTGAGAGGTATCGGCGGCAGATGGGTCGTGAATTCACGTAGTTCACCAATCTTCACCCGTGGTTTCGGAGAGTTCCGATCGAGGTATATCGATGTCTTGACGCTCAAAATCGCCACTCAACGCCTTCATCAATCTTCACGGCGTTTGGGGATTTCCGTCAAGATGTTTACCGACGCCTAGACACCCATGAGCGACATTTGGCGACCTTCAAGCCCGATGGGACGCCTGGTCCCTATCCCACACCTCTCTCTCCACCACCACCACCATCACCGACCAACGGTGAAGCTTCACCGTTGGAGAGTATGTATATATTCCTTATTTCTTTTGCCTCGTTTTTTGGTGGTTCGTTGTTTTCCTTTTGTGGTGTGTTTGTTGCAGGACTATCCTTGGAACTCGATGTCCGCCGACCTCCTTTTCTCTCACCGTTATCGTGGAAGTCTCGTTCTCTTTTGGCTTTATTTTGTTGTTCATGTTTTGAGCTCGGGGAAAGGCTCATCTATGCGTGGGTTGTTGATGATATGTTGTATATGTTGTGCTCGGGATATGTGCATGATTGACCCCATGGATCTATGCTTACTTTGGTTTCTTGAGCTCAAGTTTTGTCTATACGAATAAGTTAGGATTTTGATTTGTGCACCGAACTCGTGGTATTGGTCGAACCTTGATGTGTTCCCGCTATCTTGTTGTTACGTTTTTGAAGAGCTATGTGAATTGACGGGTTGTGAGAATTGATCTTAAATCAAGGTTATTGATGTGATTTGTCCGACTAATGTTAGGGGAGTGTTAACAATGTGGTTACCTATATACTTGTTTCGCTCTAAAAAAAAAAAAAAACTATATTTTTATGTGAGATTGTTGAAATGGAGGATGGGATTCGCCTCTTTCGTAAATTGAGAAATGGGCATGGGAAACCACGATAGGAGACTCGAGTTCATCGAGAATTCACCTTCACCATTGTTCCAAAATCTAAGACTTTCCATGTTTATTGTTGAGATTATATAAATGGAGGATGGAATTACGCCTCTTTCTCGTAAATTGAGAAATGGGCATGGAAACCACGATAGGAGACTCGATTTTATCGAGACTTCACCTTCGAACATTGTTCCAAAATCATTAATATTTTCTTTGTGTTCTCAAAAGAAACTTGTTGCTAAAGGTAACCATTTTAGTTAATTCACCCCGATTTTGAGAGTTGGGTCGAGCAAAAATGATCCTATTGTTTATTTGACTTTCTCACAATCTTAGATTTGTTTCGCATTAACTTGATTACGTATTCATCATGTTGGGGAATTTCAAATAGAGGTTTGATTGATTGGATTAAGAGTTAAAGTTGCATGAGTTATTTTTCTACTCTTGTTATTATAGACTTTGCTTGAGGACAAGCAAATGGATAAGTGTGGGAGTTGTTTGGTATGAATCATGCTGATTCTTGGTATTGTTTTGCATGTTTTCTTCATTAGTTTATCACATTTATGCCGTTAGTTCAATTATTATTTATCGCTTTGGACTTACTTGGTTCGTTTCAATGTTTTGCAGAAAATCGGCATTAAATAGGATGAAATCTATCTTCCAAGGATCGGTATAATGAAGAGCATCGCGATAGGAGTTCATAGGCGGCGCGGATCCTATTTCGGAGTTCGGACGAAGAGAACGAACGAATTGTTGAAGTCGTGCACGACCCGTCGCATGGCCGAGCATCCGCGCACGCGACGCACGCCCGCCCGCAGCGCAAGCGCCCACGCCACGCCTGCACGACGCTCAAGCGCCAGCCGCCTCCTTCCGCGCAGACACGAACGCCACCACCCGGCGCGCGTTCCCACTTTCCTCGCCGGAGTGAACGCCGGCTCACGCCAGACGCCACGCCCGCCCGCCCCGCTCGCCACCGCGGCTCACCTGCGATCTGAACGCCGCTCACTCCGGCGCGTTCCCAATTTACTCAAGGCTCGAGTGGCCGCTGCCAGCCTCGCCTCGCCATGCCGCTCGCCTCGCCGCGTCTCGCCTCGCCCGCGTGCCTCGCCCGCCTCGCCCGCCTCCAAGCGCGCCTCGCCTCTGGCGTTTTTTCCAATGCTCCGGTTTCCTATATATAGCCTATTTTAGGTTATTTTCAGGAGTCAGACTTTACGTATTTTTCTGTTTTTCATTCGCCATTGCGCCGCGGAGCTGTTCTTCGACTTGTTCCAATTCAGACATTACTTTACATTGGTATTCTATTTGTTTATGAATTCTAGCAACGTCAGTAATTTTATTTACGGATTCTTGCAATACATTGTGTAATTTTGGATTTGGATTGAAAGTAATTGATCAGCTTTTTGTTCCAATTGTTCTTGATCACTCGTTTATATGTTGATTCGCTCGATTTCGATTATTCCACTGCCTTGATTAGTTCTTGATTAGTTCTTGTTTGGGTTTAATAATCAATTACGCAAGTGGTGTTGAACTTTAAATTCATGTTTAATCGTTCTTTGTTGAATTTCATTGATCCTTGTTTGAAGATCTAATTTATTTGTTTTGATTTATTTCTGTTCTGTGTTTGGTAGTTAATCATCTAGGGTTTGTGACAAATCTAGTTTAGATCTTTGTTTTCGTAATTTAGCTCGGGATTGACAACCCCGCTTAGGTTTGTCGCTTAATTCTCGTGTTCGATTCCTCGTATGTTTCAAAATCCCTTATTGGTATTAGAGTGTTTAGGATTTAATCGCTTCATGAGCAACACCTAACATTAGGCCTGTTAAGTTTTCCTTGAGAGGCGACTAGGGTTAGCTTTCCTACTATAACACCTCGCACGATTGCGAGTCAATTGAAAGTATACTTTGGTTGAACACCGCCTCAGCAGATTCTTATCTCGGCCTTTGAGAAGCAACTTCCTTCTTCAAGATCTTGAGGAGAGCTCCGACTTCGCCGGCAGAAGAACACCGTGTCGCCAGACAACTAAAAGAGTATCTCGCCGACCGCCGACCGTCCGTCCCAAACAAGCGAGAGCTCCTTTCTCTCAGATATGGCCACCCTGACGAGGTAATCAAGGCGATCTTGATGCGAGATGAGGTGGGACGTCAACTCCCCATCTACTTTATTAGCCGGCTCTCAAATGACCGGAGACGAGGTACACCACCTCGAAAAGGTAGCACTGCCCTAGTGAACGCTAAGCGACGCCCGACCCTACTTCCAAGCTCATTCCGTCTGAGTACTTGACCGACTTACCCTCGAGACAAGTCTTGTCAAAGCCGAGTCATCCGGACGTATAGCCAGTGGGCACCGGAGCTCGGCGAGCACGACATTTCAGACTTCCCTGTGCCGGCCATAAAGGGCAAGCTCACGACTTCCGGTGGAGGCCAAGTTCACCGAGGTCGATCCTACCAATGAGGTCACCCCAACTCCCACCCCAATCGCTGGAGGAATCATCCTTAACCCACCGACGGTTCTTTGGCGGATGTGCGTGGGCTGAGCTTCATGCAAAACAGGCAACGGAGCTGGCATCCTCCTCCTCGGCCCAGATAAACAAGAAGTGACCTACGCACTCCGGTTTACCTTTCCAACCACAAATAACGAGGTGGAGTATGAAGCGCTGATCTCAGGACTCCGCCTCGCAAATGAATTGAAGGTGGACAAGATCCAAATCTTCGGAGATTCCCAGGTCGTGGTAAACCAGGTCCTAGGCAAATACGAGGCCAAGGAGGATCGAATGAAGCAATACCTTGAGAAGGCAAAGGAGATGCTGACCTCATTCAGGTACTTCAGTGTTCATCGTATCCCACGAGGGGAAAACAGCCGAGCTGACGTCCTCAGTAAGTTAGCTGCGTCATCAACAAGTCCAGCAGTGGAGGAGGTTCATTCCAGAAGCATCGCGGAGTCCCACATCGGCATCATCATCGAGGTAGAGCCGAACTGGATGTCCCCCATAATGGCCTATCTGGAAGATGGCGCACTGCCTCATGATCGGCTCGAAGCCAAAAAGATGATGGTGAAATCCCAAAAGTACCTCACACATGAGGGCGTTCTATACAGGAAGTCTTATCTCCAACCCCTCCTGAGGTGCCTCGGACCAGAAGAAGCCGACTACGTACTCAATGAGATTCACAGAGGGTCTTGTGGAAGCCACATCGGGTCGCGAGCTCTCTCAAAGAAGACGCTGAGATCGGGATATTACTGGCCCACCCTCATCCAAGATTCGACCGAGCTCGTCAAAAATATCCGGCGCGACCACTCTACAATCAAGAAGCTACCCCATACCGATCTAAGCGACCTCGAGTCTCGTGGCCTTTCATGCGATGGGGATCGACATCGTTGGTCCGTTTGACCGCGCACCAGGTCAGCTTCGATACTTAGTCGTAGTTGTAGACTACTTCACAAAATGGGTCGAAGTTGAGCCACTTTCGAGCCTCACAAGCAGGAGGATTCAGACCTTCGTATGGAAAAGCATAGTTTGCCGCTTCGGCATACCACACATTTTGGTCTCGGACAACGGCACCCAGTTTGTCGACAAAAATTTCAAGGAATGGTGTGAAGAGCTCCAGATCGAGCAGCGTTTCACCTCGGTCGCACACCCGCAGGCAAACGGTCAGACCGAGGTGACGAACCGCACGATCGTACAAGGATTGAAAAAGAGGTTAGACCGAGCTAAGGCGATGGGTTAAAATCTCCTCAAGTCCTCGGTCCCACAGACAACACCTCGGACTTCGCACGCGGAGAACCCCTTCACTTGGTCTACGGACCGAGGTCATCATACTGGCTAAGATCGGCGCACGAGCCCGCGCACTCTTCACTTCGACCAGAGTGGGAACGGGAAGACTCATGTGTCAACCTTGATGCTCTCGAGGAGAACGCGAGCTCGCCTTCATAAATGAAGCCAAATACACGGGCCAGTCGCACGGTACTACAACAAAAGGGTAAAAGCCGCCACACTCCAAGTAGGCGACCTCGCCCTCTGAAATAATGAAGCCAATAGAGCCGAGCGCCTTAATAAGCTAGATCCGATATGGAAGGTCCATACCGCGTTCACGAGGACCTCGACAAAGGGCCTATAAGCTTGCTCACTTATCCGTGCACTTATCCCTAACACGCATATCACTCATTTGAGGAGGTACTTTACATAGCTTTGATTTCAGATCAACATCATGTTAGTCCTCTTATTGCTTTGCCGAAGTGCGATGTTATTTACTTCTCAATAAAACATTTGTTTTTCTAAATAAGTACTTCACTTCGTCTCATCTTATGCTTATGTGCACATCTGCTCTCAAGTCGGATAACACATAATTAACCTTCACAGGGGACGCCTTACGAAGATGACAAACCCACTAAGTAGGGTACTCAACTAAGCGCGCAAGACTCGCAGATTACTCATTGAATTGAACGCCTCGGTGCAAAGCATACAAACTACTCATTAAATTGAACGCCTACATGCAAGCATCAGATTACTCATTAAGTTGAAACAAATACATGCAAACGATGTCCACATCGGATCTCGTCAAATTACACCCTTTATTTGGGAAGATATACATCAGATACAAATCTAAATACATTTACGACTAAAACCAAGTCCTGTTATATTTGTACCCTCGAGGGAAAGTCTACACTTGATACAAAGTCTAAATACATTTATGACTAAATACAAAGTCCTAAGCTATATACAACTCATTCAAGCTTCCGAGCTCATTCACTGGGACTCACTAAAGCTGCACCAATTCTGAACAAAGTCTCCAGGTCGGCGGTGAACACCCGGAACGAACTCGGTGCCCTCCACCCAATCGATGAGGTCGGCACCACCACGACCTGCTCTGGGTGCACGTCGAGCTGGCACAGATGGGTCCCGACCTGAGGAGGGCATTCCTGGAAACGAGGCCGCACCCGAGGTCACACCTCGGCCCCTTGAACTTGACGCCTGGCCAGGGCTCCGACCTCGCCCCCGACCCGCCGCTCTTCTTTGCCGACCTGAGGTCCTCGGGCGCCTTCCACTCGCCGAGGACCGCCTGACGCCCTCTCACTGACCAAGCACAAGCACTGGCATGATCGGCGAGCGCCTCCTCCTCGGGTTCTTCTATTATTGGATCAGTGGAGCCCGCTGCGGACTCGCTGCGGGGCTGGGGCATGCGTCGTTTACGGACGAGCTCATACATCTGCATGTACTTCATGATGGAGTCGAGGCAGTCTTTAAACTTTTTACTGTTGGGCCCCTCCTCGTCCCTCAGCACCATGCCCTCTGCCAGCAAGCTCTGAACTCGATCATCAGCTTCTGATATGGTAGTCCCACCAGATCGGTGGATTACCTTCTCATACTCTGCGTGCTCCTCCGAGATTTGCTCCAGCTTCTCCTGAGCCAACTCGAGCTGCTCTTCGCACTGCAGTAAGCGCCCTTGGATCACGTCGCCAGATGGGTCCGCCCCCTGAACTTCGAGATGCGCGATACTTAGCCTCAGAGTCTCGTTCTCAGCCAGGAGGCGAGCCACCTCGCGATCAGCCTCGTGCAGCTTCCCCCTCAGCTCGGCGAGCGATTCCGAGCTGACATCTAAACTCGTCAAAACTTGAGTCAGCTCGGACGATCGGCTCCTCCAAAACAGCACCTCCTCGTTCTTCTCGGCTAAGGCACCTCGGGCCTCTTTCGCTTTAGTCACAGATCATGATCAAGCCCGAGATATTGAGAAGCGGAATGCTAAACACAAAAAAAGGAGAAGGACAAAGGACAAACACGTTCAGAAAATTGCGCCTTTATTTATAACGGGGAAAAAAAGTACTAAGGCCGGGGATCCTAATGATCCCAGCAGTATTTAACCTATTACATTGGGGTCGTTGACCTCGGCCGCCTTCTCGGAGTCGCCACCCGCCTGCTCCTGCCCTTGGCCTCCACTCGGCCCCACCTCAGCGAGGAGTTCCTGAAGCTCCGGGTTTTCATCCTCCTTACACTGGGCCACGGCCTCAGCCGTCAGAAGAGAGGCGGAGGAAGATAGAGCCTCTACCACGGGGAAGGGAGCCGCCTCGGCAATTACTCGGGCGTAGTCCTTCTGCACCGCCCGAGGTGCGACCTCAACCCAGCCATGCCTGACCTTGTCAAAGTCAGGCATCGATGCCACCAACCCCTCCAGGTAGGAGGATATCACCTGAGGCCTAAGTACTGCAGTCAAATCGGAGATGAAGGAGGAGAAGGTCTCGGACTCGATCAGTCTGCGGGCGAAGGCCCTCAACATCGGTCCTTGCCCCGCCAGTAAGGCACTCGTCTGGTCGGAGAGCTTCTTCTCCGCCTCGGCCGCCTCCTCACGGGCACCCTCCACTTCGGCACGGGCCACCCGCAGGGCCCGGTCCTTCTGCTTCATGGCGGCCTCTGCAGCGGCCCTTGCAGCCTCGGCCTCCGACCTCGCGGACTCAGCGGCGGCTGCGGCGGCTCAGCCACCTCCAAATACCTGTGGCGGGGCGCTCTCCACCAAGAACCCGGTAATGCGGTGTAGCTCACCCGCAACCGACGCCACATCCTGCATACCCAACAATCAGTGTCACCTAACACAAAAGATACAAGGGAATATGGCAAAGAATTATACCTTGGGGAAGGATATAGGAGAGTCGGAGGTCGGCACCTCGAACGTAATACGGGTGCGAGACCCCCTCCCCACGGCCGAACTCGAGGTCGGCTGGTGGACAGTCCCCCTCCCCGCCCGGACTCGAGGTCGGCTGGTGGACGGCCACCAACTGGTTCAGGTCGTCAACGACCACGGGCGGCTGAGTGGGCTCGGTCCTCGCCTTCTTTTTGGGTGGCGCCTGGCCAGGAGATGGCGTTTGGGATGACGAGGCCGGCGCCTTGGTCTTCTTCTCATGATTGAGCTTCACTGCGACAAAGAGAAAAATTTTTGTTCAGCACAACGAGGTCAGACATGTGAGCAGTATATATTGAATAAATATATATATATATATATATAAGGGATGCCCTCACCCCGATCACACCCCGCTCCCGACGCCTCTGACCTATAAACACTCATCCCGGTATTCTTCAGGTCATCCTCGGTGAAGTTAATGGATAATATTTCACCGAGGTTGTTGAGCTCTTTCTCCATATAGCCCAGGGGCTTGACCTTCACATCCATCATCTTACCAAGGCCCCACTCGTACCTCGGATGCCCATCGGCCCGCAAGAAGAAATACATATTCTGCCAATGGGACACCTTCGAGGGGCCCGCTACCTTAAATTTCTACCGAGGAGACAGATAATACACTCCTCCTATGTTCTTGACACTAAAAAAACGCATCAAGACCTCGAAGGAGAACTCCTCGGAACACCATGGCGGAGAGCCTCGCCCCCACCACCGACCTAATAGAATTCGAGGTCACCGACATATAGGGATCCGGAAATATTCTTGGATACTAAGTTAAATTGGGGCTAAGGAAACCTAAGGCCGCTCTCGGGCGTCTACATATACGGTAATAAAGCCTCCTAGGGGCCATACCTATCATCGTCGCGGCAGCACCACCACGCCTCCTCCGGGATCCGGATTCTTCGCCATTTCAAAAGCTCCCCAATGTCAAGCAAGACCTCGCTAAACCCACCCTGTATCCATCCCACACTGATGATACCGGCGGAACCCTAGCACTAATTCCTATAGACCTACCCAAAAGGTTATAGCACATATAATCCTTAATATCGGTGGCACTATCGGGGGAGGAAGACGGACGGCCAGAGGAAGACGGACGGCCGGAGCCCGAGGCAGAACCAGAATTTTCAGAACGAGAAGACGAAGGAGAAGACGAAGAATACATACTTACTTTTCGGCGAGATATCTAGCTTCCTCAACAAGTTTGAAAAAAACTGGAATATCTCTGAAAGTGTTATCTCTGAAACAAAGTGTGGAAGAAGAAAGTGAACAGTTGCCTTATTTGGGCCTATTTATGGAACAAATGGCGCCTAAAAACTGCCGTTTCAACTTCACACGTGTCTATCCACGATTTGATGTGGAGTTGACGCGCGCACACGATTTGAGTGCCCAACTACCGTCTAGCTCGTATGACGTACTCTTGGGTAAGATAGATCGCCAGTCTGACTCCGCAATCATCACTCGGGCCTCGGCATCCTCCATAAGGCGGAGCCACTCAGGTCGGACCTCGGCATCCTCCGTATGGAGCCACCTGTGTCGGACCTCGGCATCCTTCGGATAAGCGTCGACCTCCCAAGGGCTGTGGCACTCGTCGGACCTCGGCCCTACCAATGACATCGCCCCACCATCGTGGAATTCAGTCCGACCTCGGCATCCTTCCAACGGACATTCTCAGACAAAGAACGGACGGCTCCACCCATGTGTTCCCGCCATGAAAGGCGTCGCTCGCCCGCCTCGCACTGGGAAAACAATCAAACGCCTCAAGTCGGACCTCGGTATCATCCGTAAGGATATCTCTATCCAGATCGGACCTCGCCATTACCTATGCGGGTATCGCTATCCGTGTCTGACTTGACATCCTTCTCACGGACATCTTTGTCCAACGACAGTGACTCAGCTCGGTCTTCTGCAAGTTGTGTGTACCCGTAACCACACCGCCTAACTCGATTCAACCAAGATCGCCAAGTCAAACCCCGACATCAAAGAGATCGAAAACCTCCGACAACAACATCGGTAGAAAGAACATCCCACCCCGGAAAGCGCATTCTTCACTTCACCGCACGCTTGTTACTCGACTATTCGTGGGGCTATGATGGGATATGGCCCAACCGCCAGTCCACCGACAGCCTGCACGAGTTGGGCCCGACATTAATAACGGCCCACGCGGTTAAGCGAAAGGCCCACCTTCAAACCCCAACCACCTTCAAACCCTAATCGCCCTCCCACCTACACCTAAGGCTAAGAGTCCCTACAGTCAAGGCCAAGAGTCCCTACAGTGAGAGGAAGAGTCCCTACATGGGAGAGGATCAGATCCCGCCTTAGGGGTCCTCAGATATGTATAAATAGGAGTTAGATCGAAGGTAGAAAGGTTGGCAACTTATTGAATACTAAGAGCTTTTAGCTACACTCACTGTAATCAAATCATAGTGAAAGTATTGAGGAATCACTCCTCCGTGGACGTAGATCTTATTCTCGATCGAACCACGTAAAAGCCTTGGTGTTCTTTACTGCTTTATACAAATCTCGTATATTAACATACACTAGATTTATCATTCGACTATGCAGATAATTAAAACTTAATCCATTCTGCAAATTGTGAGGCCGAACAGTACACAACATAATGACAACTACTACCAATTATTAAGATATTAGTCTATTCTGCACAATGTAATGCCGAATTTACTTTCAAAAGGTGCTCCAATCATCTCATCTCATTCATAGTTTGAGTTTTGATCCTCCAATTTTGCAACACAGACAAACAAAGTGCCCACACAAACACGCGCCCACTCTTCCTAAATGTTTTAGGCTCGGGCTCAAGTCCGTTTTCACAACTACGACAGCACAAACTCGCGTAGCGCGCACGCATACTCTCTCTCTCTCTCTAAGCGCGCTCAGTGCGGCGAAGGATAGAAACACTCATAAACATAATATATGTATAAGCGTTTAAATAATTTTAAAATAATAATAATAATAATTACAACAACAACAAACTAAAGTGGCAGCAGATTGTAGCAGAGACGTAATGGGAGGAAACGAGCGGCTTCCGAGGATTTGATTGTGGCTTCATCTTCAACTTCCTCTTCATTAGGCGTCTGAAAATAGTGAGCAGTGCATATTTCAGGGATTTTGCTGTAATGGAGAGTGATTGTACCTTTGCCCTCCTTCTCCTGTACAACACAAGCAATGCCTGCGTCGTTTGAACTTTTTTCTTTTTCTTTTCTTTTCTTTAGTTTTGAACTTCTTTCTTATTCAAACTTTTCACATTTTAAAATGTTATTTAATTATTACCAATTTCCGGCATATATAATTTCTTATATTGTATTTAGTGAATAGATCATGTAATAAAAACACTCTATTACATTATAAATAAGAACTAATCATCATTCCTCACCATTAAATTATTAAAGATATTGTTAAGTATCTAAAATATATATTAAACATAGGCGATTGAGACTAAATAGTAATTTACGATTTTATTATAAATCTTTCAAATAATTAAGTTATAAATTTAAATAGTTAAAGCTGCAATCATTTTACCCCTTAATACATGGGATTTTATATGGAAACAACGTTTAATTTAACAAACGCTACAATCACACAAAAAAAAGTACCACTGTTTTCTTCTTCGTTAATCGTAATTATGCATTTAATTGATGCTTACATAAATTAATATTGCACATTACGATAATTATAATTGCATAACAATAGTTCGCAATAATATTAATTTACTACTTCTTCGATCTCATTGAAAATATCTCATTTCTTTTGAACACAAATATTTAGGAAAACAAATTTATAGTATAAAAGTGTATTGATCCACATATGTTGACAAAAGAAAATATTTTTATATACATAATTACTCCCTCTAAATTTACACATGTATTTATTATGTCCAATAAATTTGAAATAAGTCATCCACTTTTAACATTCAAGCAACCCAAATCAATATCTCGAATTCAAATAATTCATCCAATTTTAATTACTCCCTCCAATTCATACACCAAAACTAAATCTAACAATTCTTCCACATTTGGTGGTCATTCGTTCGCGCAACCCAACAACACATTTAGAATTCAAATAATTCATCCACTTTTATTCATACATCATTTATGCGCAAAAAATAACATGAACATTAAAACTATATCTATCAACAATCATCTTAATCATCCACTTATTTATATAATTATTTTATTAGATAATTATTTTATAATTAATTATAATAAAAATATATTAAATTATTTTTATTGTAGAAAATATTAAGACACGAAAAGAACAAACTATTATGAAATATAAAATACGATAAAATATACATTAAATAAACTAACAATATCAATTACAACAATTAAAATACGAAATAAAAAAAACTACCGGTACTTCAAATAGATAACAGAAATTATGCATTTAGTTACAATTACAAAAAATAAAAATGTAGAGAAAATGAAAGAATTTTTAAGTATGTGTAAATATAGCAAATTTAGTCTCTATTTATAGGGAACAAAAAAACATGAATTTTATATATTTTTTATTTATATGTTATACAAAAGATACAATAATTATACACACACATATATATAATCTAACCGGCTAATAGAAGGAAGACAAGTGTCTCCATCCCATAGGTGAAATAAAAGGTTAGAGAGATAGACCATGGGAAGTCTCATCTATGCGTTAGGTCGACTAGCTTCATTTTATCAATTTCAATTTTTATTTTATTCTTTTGCTTTGGGTCGACCTAGTCTCCCACAAATGCACCGATAAAGACAGTCTAATTAACTCAATTCAAATTTAAATTCAAACATTTACCAATTTATACATCAAAATTACAAGATTTGTTTTCCTCTTAAAAAGCGTACATGTTTCACCTATAAATAAGCTTACAAAAATTAGTTATACATAAGTTCGTCATCTTCAATACCTAGAAAAAATTTAACAACTTCCCGATGGAATCAAATGGTCTAATATCTTCTTTAAAACAACAAAAGAACGAAACTTTTGAGGGAAAAAATCAATGAAGTTGCAGCTTGATTTCAAGTGACAAAAAAGAAGTGGATCAATCGACTATGGGCTGCAAGAAGTAAGAAGATGAAGGTCAAGTCATACACTTAACAAGTGGTAAGATAAATGTGAAAAGAAAAAATAGAGTTCACACCAATTTGAAATTAATATCAAGTATATATCTTTTTAAAATAGGCACTATAAGGAAATTAGCAATGATCATCAATTGTAGTAAGAACATAATAGGAAGATGGGTGTTAAACACTGGTGCTATAAAGTATGGTTTAACATCTTCTAACAAGTTGTCAAAGTTAAGGTTTTATCTTGAAGCACTATAAGTTACTAGAATTCACAATTCTATGAAATTTATGAGCATGCATATTTTATATGTCCCCGAGAGAAGCAGAGCCTCACAGATTATGCAAGAGAAAGAAATTCATAATTAAGGTCATGTTTATATGTGTTGTATGTCGAGCTATGTATGCGGTTGATGGAAGCTTAATAGTTGATGGCAAGATATGCATTTTCCCGTTCACACAAAAAGTTCCAACACAAAGCAAAAGCAAAAATAGAGTAGCTATAACGATTGAAACAAAACAAATAGAATCATTACTAAAGAGGTGATCAAAGACTGCTTAATAAACTAGGTATAAAGAAGTAATTATTTATGTACGCAATCTAAGAATCCATTACATGAAATGCAGTTAGATTCAAACATAGACTAGTTATGAAGTTTTAGTTGATATAAGCATTTTCATTTGTTTATTTAATGTACAAGCATGTTTCGATATTTTTATTTCCAGATTACATCATCCATCAAGGCTAAATAGTCAGCATGTACAAGTAATAATATCAGCAAGACAATGCAAGACCATACATCAAAACAATGATATCAAATTTAGGACAACAACATGCTATGATAATTTTAACATCATATTAGTACATCAACCACCAAATTCTCCAAACATTAATGGTTGATTTAAAGCAATTAAGTCGATAAAAATAAGCCATTGACACACACAATAGATCAATTGATGAATGTTATGGAGTTATTATTTGAACAGTTATCACCAACAACATTTCATAATGTGTTACTAAGTTTGCAATACTATACTATAGAGATTATGAAATTTAGATACCATAATTGTTACAAGATCTCACATACATATATAAAAAAGAAACACTAATTATAGAAGAAATGTTTTTGGCTGACTTGGAAGTTTTAGAGGTTCTAGTATGGGAGTGCATGACATATTTGATTGCAGCTAGGAGTTTGGAAGGCACATTGAAGATCTAGGTGTTGCAAAAATTGAAGAATGACATCTCTATTGAAGAATGACATCTTGAAAATAAAGACCTAAATAAAGACCTAGGTGTTGCAAAAATTGAAGAATGACATCTCTATTCGATTTCTTAAGTTCTTTTGAAGAATGATAGCCACCATTGTTGGAATATATAAACAGTAAACTTCTTGAAAATCAACTCAATCTACCATCAATCCGAAAGAGAAAAAGTTCTCGTTCCATAACGAAACATATATAATTCAGAAACTAACAATAATATTGAAATCTCATGGACTTTTGAGATCCACAAATCATCAACATAAGATCATTCAAATGAATCACATAAACTAAATCGGTCACTAATTAGCAAGATTGACAAAATCAACCACCATTTCACAAAATCACCCTAAGTTCACAAAGTCGGTCACAATTAATCTACAATAGAGTTTCATAAAAAATCCAACAATCATCAAATGTAGGATTTCACAAAAATTTAACTAAATCAATCAAAATTTACAATTAAAAGTGAAATAAAGGCATAGAATTACATATTTAAACAAAGTAAGGACCCAAATTTTAAGCATGATTTGCTTCACTTTATCCATCTCTGAACCATTCATCTTCACGTTCCATTTCAGTTATCCATAGGTCTATTAAACCTAAAAGTGTTACTCGCAGTTGGACGAGGCCTATTATAGGGAGGTATATTGGCCCAAATTGCATCCACAACGAAGTCTTATATGTATATTCTACGTTGTCTACACCTGAAACAAGAAACCTTAAACATTCTAATCAAGATTTTGTTTATAAAGCTATAACGGGTGATCAATAAGAATAAACACAACAAGAGGACACGAAATAGATCGCAAACACAGACAAGCTTAGGGGTTGAGGTTGCGCTCTCGTGATTAACTAGCAAACAATGATATTTACAATCAAGTTAAGTCCAACAACATCATCAAATAAGTAGTTCACGCCTTAGCCCTCGCATTCAAAACTAAATCATATATGACTATTGGTAAGATCCATTTGTTGTGTCTGTGATGTGACTTTCTGCTGGTGCTACAAAATATATAAACGTTACAAAATATATCACCACAACTGGCACTGTATAATTATAGCAAGCCATAAGTGGTTGTCGATTCTTCAGGGATTGTGCATGATAAGAACACAGTGAGTAATCTCACGCATACATATTATCATTGTTTAATCAAATCATAACGTGTAGGAAGGTGGTAAGAACAGGGTTGACTTTCAGTCAACGAAAAATAAAATAAACAAATAAAACAAGAACAAAATAAACAGTTAAGGAAAGACAGAATAAAAGGCACTGATCTTAAGTAAGTATGTATGTTCAACTTCAAATTATTTGGAGGTTGTGTCGATCTAGTTACCAATTTTAGTCCAAGACATGTGGAAGATCACTCATTTACTCATAGTCTGTCTCTGAATAAGTCTTATGAGCATTGATTAGCACAACCCTATTACACTTAGGCTTCAAGAAATCGTACTAACTCCAAAAAGTCCAAAAGATTATGCTTCCTACAAAAGTCACTAAACTCTCTCAATCATCTAGTACTTTTTATATCATGAACTCTTGTTTTTCATTATTCCCTCAAACTCTCTCGATCATCTAAGAAAACAAATGCACATGCTTCGAAGGTGATCAACAATCTAGCATGATAAAATCACTAAAAGTCATCAACATGCAATGAAAGACAACAAGGTATCACGCACGATATCCCATAGTCATCGATGAAATAACACATAACCAGCTAGAAATATAACTACTCATGCTAAAATTAAAGGGGGTACGAAAAGCATAAACGAAAGCATGAAGAATAAGGAAAACAAACGTGCGGAGAATGTAAAAGTTGAACTTGAAAATAGAACTCGATTGAAATTTGAACGTAAGTTAAGTTAACAATAATTTTAAAGGGAAGAAATAAAAACTGAATTTAAATTTAAGCTAACTACTAAGGCTAATCAACTACCCGAACCGACTAACTAAAACTAAAAACGAACTAACTTATCGAACTCTATTACAAGGAAACATCTTCACTGTTTATAGAAGGCAAATGAGAGGGTAAACTGGTCCTTTTTGGAACTTATGGTTGAAGGGTATTTTCATTAATACAACTCTGTAGTACTTCAGCTTCAAGGGCATATTCGTCTTTTTATATCTCGTGGACCACCGACAACTGTGCAGAGATTGCACGACCCAATGAGAAATGAGTACGTAGCCGATATTCTTGACGTATTTTCTGCATCTGCACTGTTGTGGCTTTTATTAGGATGAACTTGTACGATCTAATGAGAAGAGTACGTGGCCGACATTCTGGACGTGTTTTTTGCACGGATGAATGAGGGATGAATGCATGGCATTTGTTGTTTTTGCTTTATGTGCTTGCTACAGTGTATGGAGTCAAAAAGTCAAACACTTATCCTGTAGTTAACTCTATGTTTTCGCAGTCGGGCATCTTGGCTACTCTTCACCAGTTTGGACTGGATCTATTGATAGCTCAACACTTAGTCGATTTTAATTCACTTTCTACCAACATGTTGGACTGGTATTGGTTATCACTAAGCTTTTCCAGTTTGATCTTGCAAGTTTGGCAGTTCATACTGATAGACTTCTGCTGGTTTTTCAGCTGGATCAATCATACTGATGATTAGTATGACTCTTCAGTTTGGTTGGGAAATCTTCAATATGCTGTTGGCACCAGTTTGGCTGACCAGTTAGATGGCCAATTTGCTCGTCGGATCTTCAACACAACTTGTTCTCAATTGACTCTTAGCTTCTAAAACACGTCGAAACTGCACAAAACACTCAAAACCGTACCCAAACATGATATCTTCACAAAATACTGAAATCATACTGTAAATATGAGATCTGCTTATAAATACTGGTGAAAAGTGATATCAAAGCTAGAAAAACAGTGCAAAACCGAGTGTTATCAATTATAATATTATAATTATCGACTCAAATTGACAATTAAGAACACGTTTTCGATTAGCTTAATCTCAATTAACTAGTCGCTCCAAAAGAAACATGATTTTGCGTTCATTCATCCACAAGCATAAATTGATGCAATTATCTCTCAAAACATATAGCAATAGTTCAATAAACAAATCAATCGACAAGCAACATAAATCATTAATAAGCAATCATGATTCAATACCAAAAACCCTAGAAGATAAATTAGTTCACGCTCAAGAGATTCATCCTAATTAATTGATAAAAATAAAGATAAGAGATGTGATCTTACAATAATAACATATAATTATCTGCAAATCCAAGAATGATGGATATCCAATTGAATCTAAGTGCAAGAGAATGAAATGAATGGAAAAAATAATCCCAAAAGTGGACTTCAATGCTGAAATCTGGATAGTGTTTTTGAAAAAGCGACGCTCTACACTTTAAACCATCACATAACATGATGTGAAACTTTCTAAATTTAGGTGAAGACCCCACGCCCCCGAGCACGGAGAGACAACGATCGCTAGCTTTCCTCTATGGATGAGAAAGTGTGCAACTGTGGGCATAGCTCGAGCGTTGGCTCGAGATTCTGGACCGAGAGAAAGCATGGGCACCCAGCAGATGCTAACTGGGGCGGTGTGCACACTCGCTGGACGACGCGTGCGCTTATGTCCTCGTATTTTTACATGTTCGTCACTAAACACATACAATATGAAATTACTAGTTTCTTAACAATAATATACACTAAACAAATAAGAAAACGAGCAACGACAACCAAAACAAGACGAAAAACGATAAAAATCAAGTCTAAACAATGTCTTGTGTCGTAAATACTTGATTGAAGGGAGAGCGTCTAAAAAATGGCCAAATTGAGTTCCAACCACAAAGACAGTGTGTTGGCGACTGTCACTACTGCACAGAACGACAAGTACTCGATTTTAGTGTTCGTCGAAAAATCAATTTTGAGAGATAAAAGTGGTCTAGCTGGATTGGATTTGAAAAGATTTCAATGATAGTTCACGATGGATTGAGTGAGAATAAGAGTTCACATATAGAAAAAAAATTGACTGAGTTGGGTGATTGATGAGAAAATAAGAGTTTCAAAGAGAGAAAATAATGTGTTCCTTTAGAGAGAGATAGAAAATTGGAATAATTAAAATTCGGTTCCAGAAGTAGTTGGACAATTGATTACATAATCGAGGAGCTTAACTATTTTTTAAAATAGAATGAGACATTTTAATTGAGACAACCTAAAAAGAAAATTGAGACATTTCGAATATAACAAATAGGATACACAAAAACTTCATTACATCCGTCCACACCGTGCGGACGGACAAAAATATCATTTGTTGTTAAGAAAAATATCTTTTACATTAAAGAAAAGTATCATTTATTTTTTTACCCTATAATTTAGAAAGTATCATTTATATTGAAAAAAGTTTCATTTACACTTAAGAAAAAATATCATTTACACGGAAGAAAAATATCAAAGTCCGCATATACGAACGAATTTGTATGAAACCATTTCAATAGGATATTATTTTGGATCATCATACACAACTTAATACCAATATGAAAACAATTGCATTCATATTTCGGTTTGGACAAAAACTTGGGTGAGCTCCGCCTCACCGTGAGCTACCCTTTGTTTTTTATTAAAATAATTATATATTAATTATGGTGTGTAAGGATAATTATATTTTGTTAATTTATAATTCAATTTATTAATTTTAATATAATTTTTAATTCAAAATTAGAATTTATTAATTCATAATTATGGTTTATTAATTCACAAGTAAAGTTTATTAATTCATAATTAAGGTTTATTAATTCAAAATTAGGGTTTATTATGCAAAATTAGGGTTTATTAATTCATAATTAGGGTTTATTAATTCATAATTGGGGTTTATTAATTCAAATTGGGGTTTATTAATTCAAAATTAGGGTTTATTATTCAAAATTATGGTTTATTAATTCAAAATTATGATTTATTATTCAAAATTTTGGTTTATTAGTTCACAATTAGAGTTTTTTAATTCATAATTAGGATTCATTAATTCATAATTAGTGTTTATTAATTCAAAATTAGGGTTTATTATTTAAATTAGGGTTTATTAAATATAAATTAGTGTTTATTATTCAAAATAAGGGTTTATTAATTCCAATTAAACTTTACTAATTCAAAATTAAGATTTATTAATTTATGATTAGAGTTTATTAATTCAAAATTATTATTTATTAATTTATAATTAAAATATGTTAAATTAATTTATTTAAATTAAAATTAATTTAATAATTAATTAAAATAATTAATTAAGTGGTCTCATCAGACATGCACAAGACAGAGACCACCCTTCTGATTTGATGCAATATGAAAACATATAAACTATTACAAAATACAAACATACAATTACTAATACAAATTACATCAATATTAACTGCACGCCAAAATACAAACTGCTGCAACATACGAAATGTTTGTAATATATGAATTGAAGCCGATAAGAATAATTTATTCATGAATTCATTTTTTACAATGTACAAACTCGGGATTTATGTGTTAATGGACAAAAATTGACGATGATATATATATATTTTTAATTGTTTTTTACCCTTTATTTCAGTTAATTTGACTGCACTACTTGTTCCCCGTGTAAAAAATGATTTTTTAATTTCACTCGTCAATTTTCAAGTAACCAATGGTATGAAACAGTTCATATTTATGATTCTATACAATGTTTAAAATGGGACCGAACATCGAACCAAATATTTGATTGGGCCATTGATTCGACCGGTCGAATCATTTTAAAAAAACGAATAACTTGTAAGTATTTGATTATTTATACATATGATGTGTTTATATTAAAACATATAGATATTTAAAATAAACTGTTAATATGATCATTTAAATCAAATTTTAAATTTCTATAAATTATATTAACCAAAAGTAAATAGTATCATCCATCAATTTGTGTTCATTATTATATATTTACAAGAAAAAAATATATATATTAAAAAAACTGCAAAATTTCATTTAATTAGTTCCTAAAATCATATTATTTTACATCATAATCACTATAAGGTTAATTCTATATTAACATTAGTTTAACAATAATAAGTCTATAATATTGCAGATAAAACTATAATAATTATTTGATATTTATATCGATATTGTTAGTATCGGCTAATTGATTAATCAAATAATTAAAATTAAAAGTTTCAAATTGGTGGACTTAGTTGTTGTGTTAGTCTTAATAATTCAATGGTCATGAGTTTGGATCCTATTGACAATATTTTGTTTTCACTCATCAATTTTCAAGTAACCAATGGTATGAAAAGAGTTCATATTTATGATTCTATACAATGTTTTTAAAATGGGACTGAACATCGAGCCAAATATTTGACTGGGTCACTGGGCCATTGATTCGACCGGTCGAATCGTTTTGAAAAATCTAAATGACTTGTAAATGTTTGATTATTTATACATATGATGTGTTTATATTAAAACATATAGATATTTAAAATAAACTGTTAATACGATCATTTAAATCAAATTTTAAAATTCTATAAATTATATTAACCAAGAGTAAAATAGTATCATCCATCAATATTTGTTCATTATTATATATTTACAAGAAAAAATATATAATAAAGAACAACTGCAAAATTTCATTTAATTAGTTCCTAAAATCATATTATTTTACATCATAATCGCTATTTACAGACTGTTAATTCTAATTAATATTAGTTTAACAACAATAAATCTATAATATTGCAGGTAAAACAATAATAATTATTTGATATTTATATCGATATTGTTAGTATCGGCAAATTGATTAATCAAATAATTAAAACCAAAAGTTTCAAATTGGTGGACTTAGTTGTTGTGTTAGTCTTAATAATTCAATGGTCATGAGTTTGAATCCTATTGACAATATTTTTGTTCATTTTAGAGTAACTATTATTTAAATTATTATACCCGAT
The DNA here is from genome assembly GCA_036937905.1 of Salvia rosmarinus. Classification (NCBI taxonomy): domain Eukaryota; kingdom Viridiplantae; phylum Streptophyta; class Magnoliopsida; order Lamiales; family Lamiaceae; genus Salvia; species Salvia rosmarinus. The sequence goes on along the minus strand of CM072819.1, from coordinate 31,182,575 downwards.
TCGTCAGGTCAATGGTTTTACAGGTCAATTAGTAACCATTGTTAATCAGGTCAATGGTTTTACAGGTTTTCGTCAGTGCACATTGATTTTTATAAACTTCAAAATTTATATGAAATCGAACCGCCGAATTGACCATTTCGTGATTTAACTGATCGAACCAATCGGTCCGGTCCAATTTTCAAAACACTAAGGAAGTGTTTACTTTTCATGATTAGCATTTGAAGGATTGACTATTTGATGGATTAAATGTGTGATAAGATAATTTTTATCTATCAATCCTTTGTTTACTACAAAGGATTAGTGAAGGATTAGAATTGGGATAAATAATTCTCCTTTTATTTGGAGGATAATTTCAATTTTACCTATATTGGTTGGATTAAAATTAATGAAGTACAATTCAAAGGATTAAAATAATCCCGGACTTTGGGATATCCTCAAATATTAATCCTTAAAAATAAACACTTGATTAAGTTGGATTAATTTTATCTATCCAACCTAATCATGCAAAGTAAACACCACCTAATTCTATAAAGTGTTCTCGATTTAATTCAATCATATGGTTTGATCTACATTTATGGGAACATTATACATAATATTTATGTTTTTACAATCGATGGTAGCCACAGTTTTTTTCTTTCTCATTCAAGTTTATAGAGACTAAACGACACATTTCTAATTAGTTAATATTGAATGAAACATAAAGGCATCAAAACGGTCCAAATCAAAATCTGAAATTTAGTAAAACAAATGACACATCTTGAAATTTATATTTTTTCTGCAAGTAAAAGTGAATTTAATATTTTATTCATAATTTAATATATATATATATATATATATATATATATATATATATATATATATATATATATATATATATATATATATATGCCTAATTTAAACATTTTCCAATAATAACATAAAAATTTACCAGATAAGTTTATTTTATTTTATTCCTTGTAACTATTTTGTTTTTGAACAAATAGATAATTTTATAACATATCAACTTACGAAATAATAGAAGCGAGGTAATAATTATAAGGGATGGTGTCTGGTACGCGCATAGTGAGAACCATGCATATTACAGTAAAATTATACCACTTTAGTGATCATTTTGTATAACATGTCAAAACCAATCATAATAATGCAATGATCATCTTGTATAATATGTTAAAGCCCTACAACTTTACCATATCATAAGGGCATGTACTATGCATGTGCGTTCACGGGGTTTGTCTAATTATAATAGTTAAAAAAAACTAAATAAAATTTGATTTCTTTTTTTAGTTGAATTCAAGAAATATCAATACTAAATGTATATCGTATGTTAATAATCCCATATGTATATTTTGATAAGAATATGGTCTCATGTGCATACGTTCGCATATAAGAATAATGATATTTTTCTTCAATATAAATGATACTTTTGAATTACAATATAAAAAATAAATAATATTTTTTTCAATATAAATGATAACTTTGTTAAAAATAAATGATATTTTTATTTATCCGTATGGTGCAGATAGATATATACAAGAGTTTCTGTGTTTGATAAGAAATTGAAACCTAAACCAATATCCTTCCCGACCTTCTCGGGTCGGACCCCAAAACACCCGCCCCGCAATTTCAATGCATTCCCGCCATTGCACTCATTTCCCGCCGTATTAAGCATTTGTACACTACCATATATACTACTCGCGCTAAATCTCAGCCCCCAACAACTGCACTCTCAAATTCTTCAACTTTTTCATCCATTTCTGCAGCTTCCGGTATCAATCCCGATATAGATATGCTGACCTTCGCAGCTCCCCGTCAATCTCCGTCGTTAGATCCGACCTCTGAGACCAGAGTCGCCGTTGCTCCTAGGAAAACCCGTCGGAGATCCGATTCGGATGCTGCAGTCGGATCGCCGTTGCGTAAATCTCCTCGATTGTGCAAAGAAGGCAACCCTAATAGTTCCCCGAAGATTGATGTGAGCTCACTCACTATAAAAAGCTCGATATTATTATCAGTTCTCCCGATTTTGTAATTTGATTTGAGATATTATATTTTTGTTGTTAAACTTTGAATGCTTGGTATATTATTTGCTTTCAAGATGATCTCGAGGTCAAATATATTCAGTTGGTCTTAAATTTTACTTTGAATTTTTAACCAAATACGACAGGTAATCCGAAAATGTCTGAAATCATCATTGAATTTGAGTGGATGGCCTCAGAGAAAGCTATTATCTGAGGATATTGTCCAGAGACAGACTTGGGATCCTAGAGGTTCGTGTTAATTATTAGATGGTATTTTATAAGTGTATGTACAGGTGTTTCAGGCATAATTATGTATAGTTTATTTTGGATTGCTTAGTCCTTACATGGTTAAGTTAAATGCTAGTAGAGGAGAAGCAACTGAGAGCTGTTAATGAGGCATTGCATGTATCAACTGCCCCAAAGAATGTTGTCTGCCGTGAAAATGAGCAGAACCGGATCTTGGGTTTCTGCAAGAAATGCGTCAAGGAAGAGAAGGCTGGAAGTCTGTATGTGTGTGGGTGCCCGGGAACTGGGAAGACATTGTCGATGGAAAAAGTAAAAGCAATGCTTGTCGATTGGGCAAATGAGGTACTCATCCTTGCTGCATCTTAAACTGATTCTTTTCCTTAGTCCCATAGCAAGTTTGGATAGGGTACCTAATGAGAATTTTATTGTAATGTGATAAACATTCGATGCTATGCTTAGGGGAGCTTTATAAAAGAAAACAGGGTTCAGGGTTGTTAACTGTAGGATTTAGCAACCTAAGAAAAATTGACGAGTGATATATTTGATCTTGTACATTCATATGCCAGTAATTTTTAGCTCTTTTTATTGTAAAGTGCGACTCAGGCTTTCAGCTCACACCTCCCGACTTGGCTAGTTGGTTATCAAATCCGTTTTGTACACTTTCTTGGATAAATGCAACTTTCCAATTAACAAATGTTCTCATCATGAATTAGGAGCCCCCAATCAGCATTTTCCTTTGCTCTTGATTAGGAAATGAATTTGAGGTTCAGTACATTAGATGTTCCGTTTATGATCAATATTAAGCTTCTCCCACTTTTCAGAGATTTCATCTTGTTAAGAGTCACATGCATTTTCTTTTCTGTGGGAACCAGGAAGGTGTACAGCCTCCAGATATATTGTCCATCAATTGCACTTCTCTTGCAAACATGAGTGAGATTTTCAACAAGGTATATTGATGCTTTGTATGTGTGAATTCAAACCAAGACCTCACAGCACTAACACCTTGCTCTTATAGATTATTGGACAAAATCTTTCTGGCAAGAAACCTAGTTGTTCTACATCATCTTTGCAGCAGCTTCACAACTTGTATTCTCAGCAGACACCTGGCATGAAGATGATGTGAGTGTCATGCAAAATTCTTGTTCCTTAAGCTTAATGCATGATGGTTCCCATTTTTTACAGCTCGTTTCTTGGTTTGTAAATCTTTAGTTGCCATTAAGCATGAGAGACTTTCGAGCTTTCTAAATTCTGTTGTTTCTTAACTTGCTCAATACTTCAATAATATGGTTGACAGATTGGTTATAGCTGATGAGTTAGATTATTTGATCACCAAAGACCGAGCTGTGCTTCATGATCTTTTCATGCTAACAACCATGCCTTTCTCCAGGTGTATTTTGCTAGGTATGTTAAACAGACCTTCAAAGCTTGAAGGTTATTTACTCGTGAGAGTTGATTTTAATCTCTTCAACTTGTGTATGCAGGGGTTGCCAATGCTATTGACCTGGCTGATAGGTTTATCCCAAAACTGCAATCTTTAAATTGTGAGTCCTTGTTTTTGAATCAGCTCATTTCTAGTATCTGCTGATTATATTCATTTTGGCTGCTTTTTTTTTTTCATTCCCAAACATTTAGGATAATGATCCTCTCATTATTTGGAGGTTTTAGTCCTACATCATGGAATTATGAGGATTTGAAATTATTTTCCGACAAGATTGTAAGACATGAATGTTCTCCTTGTGCTTGAGTAACTTTTCTGATCCTTACAACTATTTATGGAAACACTCGTTGTTTATTTGTTTTCCTCCTAAAGTTGCCTCAGGCTTTGATGTATTATGTACTTGAAATCCACCCAGAATTCAAGTGGATTTCCCAAATCTCTCAAAAAATATTTAAAATGAAACTGGTGGATTCCGATAGCACTAGAAAAACAACCACCAATTATTTCAGATTGATCTTCAGTCCTTTGATCCATATGCAACCTAAAGATCTTACATATATCCAATTACTGGTTTCTCACATACTGACTTCTTCTAACCTCATTCTTTTCAAATATACTTAATCTAACACATGAATTTTTGGCTGTGCTCTTTATTAGTATCTAGGGTTATGCTTCTTATCACAGTTTCATCTCTCTTTTGATTGTACGTTCTATAGAGATTTCATAAATATTCCAGCTTTCGTTTGATGTCATATACATTTTTTAGGTAAACCTATGGTCATAACCTTTTGTGCCTACTCCAAGGATCAGATCATCAATATTCTTCAAGAAAGACTAAGGGTAAGCCTTTGCCAGCTTTTACCAAGACATCACTAGATGTCATGCATACAGGAGTATCATACTTTTGAATTGAATGTTGAAGGCAAATTTAAAACATCAGTTGACCTACTGCGATCAATTAGATTGAAGGCTCTTGTTTACTTTTTTCTTCTAATCGCTTTAAGCATATCTAAGAAAATGAATAGAATTAGCGTCGAAAGATTGGAAGGTAAAAAGCAGCTTATCTCATCAGCATTGCATCTAAAGAAGTATTCGATTTGATTGGACAGAAATCATCTCACTCTGACATAAATGCAATTTTGACAGGCACTTCCCTATAATGTTTTCCAGCCACAAGCACTGGAACTCTGTTCAAGGGTGAGCTCAATTTCTTTTCCTCTGGAAAACTAAAACCCTTGGTTCTCTTTTAAGTGTCTCTTTTCAGTTTCCTTGCTCTTTTACTGGTGCTAATAAGGGTTGGTTTGACATGTCTTATAAATATTCTGAATGATGTTCTTCTATTTCTGCAGAAAGTTGCTGCAGCATCTGGAGATATGCGAAAGGCTCTTGCAGTGTGCAGGTTGATATTTTTATACTTATGTTTGCATAACCATTTGTATGTTAGGTTCAACTGACTCCAAACCTGAGCAGTTGCCGAGAGATGCCATAGTTTTAGGTCCCCTTAGGAAAATGGATTGAATTACTATTAAGACCATGTGTTGCTTCTGTCCACATTGGATCTTAATAACAACTGTTCAATGTGTTTTTTTAGGAGCTCGATTGAAGTGCTAATGGGTGACTCTTTGGTATCATCATTAGATGGGACTGAAGACCAAGAAAAACCTGCTGCATATCAAGTAAGTAACACGACAAACATTATTATCCACTTAGGTTTCTCATTTCTACCTGTAATGTTCTGTGATGAAACTTAGTGTTTTAACATCTGTTGTGAAACCTCTCTTCATTGCATATATGCACTTTGAAGATTTCAATCATGTATTTTTAAATGTTTTGGGAACTTTTGCAGGTAAGAATAGATCATGTTGCTGCTGCACTATCAAAGGTGTATAAATCACCAGTAGTGGACACAATTGTATCTCTTCCCCAACATCAACAGGTAGGATAAATCCGCAACATGGTGGCATTTTTTCATCATGGCATACATTATGCAATTGAATGTTTGATCCAAAGTCAATCTCTTTCAAGCTTTTGGTTCACATTAATCACCAGTCAGCTTATCAGTTATGAACTTTTTCTTCATATATCCATAAGCTTTTTTAATGAAAGCTATTTCCCCAGATCATACTCTGCTCAGCTGTGAAGCTTTTTCGAGGGGGAAATAAGGACACAACACTCGGAGAGGTATGCTTCCCACCAATTTTTGAAACAAATGTTAACCTTTTCTAACATTGGGATTAAAGCCACTTTTTATATGTCTGCAGCTTAATAAATATTACGTTGATGTTTGTAAATCAACTTCGATCCCTCCAGTTGGCATTTTGGAACTTTCAAGTATGTGCAGGGTGCTAGACGACCAGGTAAAGAAAATTATTCATGACCATGCGCATACATACAATTTCATTACTATGTCAGAATATTACATTTATTCTTGTTCTCATGGAAATAAAACATTTCAAATTGCAGGGAATTCTTAAACTTGGACAATCACGAGAAGATAAGCTAAGAAGAGTGACATTAAAGGTTGATGGAGCAGACATTGTTTTTGCACTGCAGGTAAGCAAACTATGCCAATTTTCGAGCGTGTGTGAGTGATCTCCTCAAGTTCTATATTTGATCACGAAAGTGTTGGGAACAGGGAGTTCGATTCTTCCGCAACTGTCTACAGTGATTCGATTATTTGGAGAAGAATCAGGATCCTCTCCAAATATGTGGTCAATTTTAAGCATGAAACCAAATTAAGGAGGTAAAGTTAGTAAACCACATTATTTTTAATACACTTTCTGGTTGAATTTATCGACTTCTAATAAACACAAACTAGCTCTCTCTGAACACGTATAGGCAAAACAACACATGCAGCTACATTGCTAAAGTTGCTCCAATTGCTGCAGTTGGAGAAATCAGTATGTATCTCTGTGCTCAGTAGTAATACTCAGCTGCTATGAATGAGTACAAAGAC